>MU224024.1:1472246-1485058 GCA_018584345.1 Thuja plicata | reverse complement strand
TGTTTTTTTTAATACATGCCCCATGTTGGTCGAAACTATTTTTTTTTTTTTAATACATGCCCCGTGTTGGTCAAAATTTTGACCAACATGGGGCATGTATTAAAAAAAACAAAAGTTTTCCTTCTACATGCGACCAACTTAAAGATTTTTGTTTTATGGTCGAAATGTTTGGTCGCAATTTAAGGTCAAATGTGCTAGTGAGAGGAACATCATCACACATCAACCTCAATATCAAACGGACATGTTAATGCAACAAATGCAAACCCTTCAAACCCAAATGATGGATATGCAAAATCAGGGGCAAACTAAATCCTACACCACAGAGGATTTATACCCATACCCCTTTGACCATTCTCTCCACATGTCTCCATTCCCAAATCATTTCTTGATACTGAAATTTGACAAATATAGGGGCAATACCAACCCTATTGAACATATCTGAGAATTTTTTTCTAGTTCCATCGAAGTCGCCCATGATGAGACATATTTAATGCGACTATTCCCACAAGGCTTGACCGGACTAGCAATGGAATGGTTCTCACATTTACCTCATGGCTTTAAGTCTTGGGGTGGATTGGCTGAAACGTTCATAGCTCACTTCCATCATAATATTGAGCACAAGGTCAGCATCAAGGACCTTTGCGATATCAAATAGAAGGATGGAGAGTCTTTTGTGAAGTTCCTACAGAGATGGAGGAATACTGCAAACCACATAATATATGATGTGCCTGAACAAGACCTAATAGTCATGTTTGTGGACAATCTAATCCCAGACATGTCATTCACAAAAAAATTACAGTTAGCTCTGAACTTCACATAACTCAAACAAAGAGTTTGTTGTGAGAAGAACTTATTCAAATGAGGAATCCTTGCAGATCCAACACAAATGAATACAAACAAAAATGCAACAGACAAAGCTAAGTGGTGGAAAAAAAACAAAAATGTCATTGGCGATGGTGTCATTGATGTGAAGACAATCAAATACACACAACCTAAGGTGTCACTGCAAGGTGCACCTGTGGCCAACCAACAACCCACAGGGCCCACTCAACAAGCACACACCCAAAACCAACCTCCCCCTGTACAAGCGGCCTCTGTGTCAAACAGTCAACAACAGAATCAATGCAAACCACGATTTCAATTACAGCAACAAGGTTTCACACCATTAGGAGAGCCAATAGAATCATCTTTACGCAAGTTGATACAATCAAACACTATCAGTCTCCCTGAAATCAGGGAATTTGAACAAGATGAAAACAAACCAAGATGGTATAATTACAAAGACTTCTGCGAGTTTCATCGGGTGAAAGAGCACAAAATGTCTAACTGTTTCTGTTTGAAACACGCTATCCAAGATCTAATTGACACAGGGGCCATCAATGTAACAAATACCCAAGCCAAAGGCACAACTGATCACACTATCTTCAATGATACCTTTCATGATCACAACAAGGGAAAATCATCTATTTCTAGTGGACAGACAAAACAAGTCAACTATACATATGCCAACAGTGATAATGTTATCAATTGCCTCAATCCTTCAGATAGCCATGTGGCTACAATCACTATAAAAGACCAAGGTAAAAAATGTGTTGTAACAACATGTTACACCAGAGTCATCTTGCAAGGATTACCATCCTCATCTACTGTATATGCCAATCCTAAAGCAAACTCAGATCCACAACCAAGCATAGTGGATCAACTAAAATGCACACCTTCCCAAATCTCCATGTTTGACCTATTATGCATATCTCCACAGCATAAATTGGCACTTGACCAAGCCCTTCAGAATGCAGCTGTCCCAAAGGACATAACACCCAAGAGCTTCCAAATGATGGTCAACCATATAGCTGCTAACAAACATGCCACATTCATAGATCGTGATGTGTCACCCCATAAACCCCTACATAATGATCCTTTGCACTTACTTGTCTAGGTCCACAAAAGCGCTATCTGTAGGGTCCTTATTAATGGTGGAATTGGGTTAAACATTTGTACTCTAAATTTAATCAAGAAAATGGGCTATTCAGAATCAAGCATTGATGTCACAAGGAGGATAAATATTAGAGCTTATGACAAAGAGGAAAGGTCCTCTAAAGGGATTATCATTATACCTGTCTGTATTGGTCCAGTGGTCAAGAACACCCCCTTCCAGATCCTAGATCTTGAGTTGGGATACAACATGTTACTAGGAATACCATGGATAAATTAAATGCAAGTTGTACCCTCGACATACCATCAATGCATCAAGTTCCAACACCAGGGAGAAGAAATAATCATAGAGGGAGATCCCCAACCTTTCCAATACTGTAATGCAGTCCAAATCAACACAGACAACCAAGTACCTTTAAACCAAGATGCAAGTATCCCCTCCTCTTCAGATTCAAATCCTAAGGATGTCACACAGAAAGCAGGAAAGATATCCATTACCGACAAGGGTTGTGGTGAGTACAGATATGAAGAGGCTTTCACCATCATGCACATGCCTCAGAGCCTAAGAGCTTATGGCATGCCACAACCTGTTATTATAATAGAAACTCCATAGCCTATTCTATTCAGATGTCCACCCACAACCTTTGTCAGATGGGGAGACATAGCAGAATAAAATCCATTTGAACAAGATATCAGTACATGGTTATACCAAGACCCACAAGAGACAATCCGACAGACCCTACCCCTATCAAACTATGGTAATGAATATACAATATTACAAATATTTGGGTATGATGGTACAACTGGCCTGGGGGCAGGACAATAAGGCATAATTGAATTGTCTCTCCCGCCAACCCAGAGAAACAAGAGAGGGTTAGGCTATGGGAAACCAAGAGCCGGACCTATAATCTAAGACATCCAAGTTAATCAGGAACAAATAGTAGAGATGCACCAGGGGCACAATATATAACATGTCTTGATAAGAAACATACTAGCATAGTTGTTGTCCGCCGAAGAGGGAACCACACAAACCCAAATAGACCTCCACATAGCAATCAACGATAACAAAGGAAGTGACACATCTAACAAGTGTTCTATCGAGACTGACTCCCATGAGTATGAGTGGAGATCCCTTCACGACTCTGAACCATCGATCCCATATTAGTCCCCTCGGTCAAACATTGTCATAAACCTGGAAGACTTATTTGACCAACTATCCATTGTCGAACAACCCTACATAGATAAGCATGTCATTTATCATTCCTCAGGTGGTGCGTCCACATCACAGTCCAATTTTGTAGGAACCATATTTGTAGTCCCTTTCAACCAACTAGAGTCAAACAACCATGAAAGTATCTATCTTGTACACCCAGAGCTAATAGAGTGGGATCAACAAGGACCACCTGATTTAGATGTCTTCAAGAATGATGAGGCTATTGTTGATTTCATGGGACTTAGGGAAGGCATGCTATCAGGAGACCATAAGGAAGGCTTATGCATTGATCTTGATAGAGTGGCATATTTCAGGGAGGCAGCTACTCTTTCTAGTCCACAAAGGAAAAAAGAACAAAAAAATGATAAAAGCTAAAACAAGACGTATCTTCTAGCGAAAATGTCACTGAGGCACTAGAAGATGGAAAGAAGGAACTCCTCCCCTTGACAGATGAGAAATCGGCATTACTAGTAGAAGAAACAAAGGAAGTCAATTTGGGAGATGAAAAGAACCCAAAGAACATATAATTGGCAAAATCACTCACTCCTGAGGAGAGAGAACATTTCATCAGTTTCTTCAAAGTGAGGATGATCAATTTCGCATGGTCCTACTTAGATATGACAGGGTTATATCCAGATCTAGTACTACATCATCTCTCGTTGCTACCCAATGGCAAACCTAACAAGCAGAAGTTGAGAAAGATGCATCCCCATGTTACATTGCTAGTCAAGGCAGAGTTGAAAAAGCTCCTGGATGCCAAGTTCATAAGACCAAACCATACACAGACTGGATATCTAACTTGGTACCAGTTACAAAGCACAGTGGTCAGATACGGATTTGCACAGACTTCAGAGATCTCAATATAGCTTGTCCCAAGGATGACTTTCCTTTACCCAACATTGATATGATAGTAGATCTAACCACTGTACATCAAATGCTATCACTCGTGGATGTATTTTTAGGGCATAATCAGATAAGGATCGCACTAGAAGACCAACATAAAATATATTTTACATGTCCTTGGGGCACTTACTGTTGGAACGTCATGCCATTTGGTCTCAAAAATGCTGGTGTGACATATCAAAGGGCTATGACAACTATATTTCATGATATCATCGACAAAATAATGGAAGACTATGTGGATGACATACTAGCCAAGTCAATGCTTCACAAGGATCATCTACAAGTATTGGGACCAATCTCTAATAGAATGCAGGAATACAAAGTCTATTTGAACCCAAAGAAATGTGCATTCGGTGTCACAACAGGAAAGCTACTGGGGTTCATAGTGTCACATAGAGGCATCGAAGTAGACCTAGATAAAGTCAAAGCAATATTGGACATGCCTCCACCATCGAACCTGAGGCAACTAAGAGGGTTACAAGGAAGGCCCCAATCAATCAAGCGCTTCATAGCTCAGCTAGTAGACAAGTGCCACCCATTCCAACATCTACTGCACAAAGACATCAAATTCATATGGACAGAACAATGCGAACAATCATTCCAAATATTCAAGGATTACCTCCTCAAGTCTCCTATATTGGTGCCACCAGTCCAAGGTAGACCATTGCTTCTGTATATCTCAGCAACGGAATCAGCATTAGGTGTACTCTTGGCACAACATGATGATGCAGGTAAAGAAAGGGCCATCTACTATCTAAGCAAAACATTGGTAGGATATGAGCTCAACTATATGCCAATTGAAAAGTCATGCCTTGTAGTTGTCTTCACTTCCAAGAAGCTGAGACATTATATGTTGAGTCACCAAACAAAGTTGATTGCACATGTTGATCCTTTAAAGTACCTCCTAAGCAAAGCAACGCTCACCGGATGACTTGCGAAGTTGGCAATGATCCTAAGTGAGTTTGACATTGAGTACATAGACATAAAGGCCATCAAAGGGCGAGTGATCATGAACCAACTGGCAGAGGCACCCATTCAAGACCATTAGCCTATTATTTCTGACTTTCCCGATGAATCTATTATGACACTACAACCAGCGATCGAGGTATGGCAGCTATATTTTAATCAAATGTGCACGAACAATGGTGCGGGGGTAGGAATATTTCTTGTCACTCCAGATAATGATACAATTCCAAAATCTTTCAAACTCAACTTCCCCTGCACAAACAACATAGCAACATGTGAAGCACTGGTCATCGGTTTAAAGATAACAATTCAATGGAGAATCAAGAACCTTAAGGTCTTTGGAGATTTTCAATTGGTCATTAGTCAAGTCAACAATGATTATACGATCAAAGATGAGAATCTAATACCATATAGATCACAGATGGAAACATTACGCACCAGGTTCCATTACATCTTCTTTGAGAAAGTCCCACGAGCACAGAACAAAGCTGCAGACACGATGGCTACCATAGCATCATTGATTGATATGCCAGGTAATGAAACAAGATTCTAGTTTCTAGTAGAGAAACTCTTGGTGCAATCACATCAAGCATCCATCACAGAATCAGCATGCGTCCTTGTTGGTCCTGAAAACCCATGGTACCAAGATGTATACACCTACCTCCAAAATAGTGTCTTACCTCCCAACTTGTCTAGAAACTAGAGAAATTCCTTCATCCACCAAGCCTCTAGGTACACCATACTCTCAACTACTTTATATAGACGAAGTCTATATGGAACACTACTATGATGTCTCACTTCCACGGAATCTCAGAAATCTTTGTATGAGGTACATGAAGGAATTTTTTGAACCCACGGAGGTGGCAACAACTTAGCTAAGAAGATCATCTACATGGGATAATATTGGCCCATAGTAGAGACAGATGCACAAAAACATGTACAAAGGTGTAGACAATGTCAAATTCATGGAGACCTCATCCATGCACCAGCCAAAGAAATAAATCCTATCACATCACCATTGCCATTTTCCATGTGGGGATTTGACCTAGTGGGCAAAATTACATCTTCTTCAACAAATGGACACAAATAAATCATAGCAGCAAAAAAGTACTTCACTAAGTGGGTGGAAGCAATTCCCCTCACTTACATAACTAGAAGGTAGATATCAATTTTCATACTTAACCACATCATCTGTCGATATGGGATTCCTCAAACCATCCTGACAGATCATGGTACACCTTTCCAAAACAAAGATGTCGAACAGCTATGTGAACAGTTCCATATCAAACAAGGGTTCTCTTCCTTTTATTATCCTCAAGGGAATGGCCAAGCCAAAGCTACAAATAAAATAATCTTGAAAATCTTGAAGAAAATAGTGAACAAATCAGGACGAGACTGGGATTTACAGCTTAGTCCAGCATTATGGGTATAAAGAACTAGCGTGCAAAAACCCACAGGCGCCACTCCTTTCTCCCTAGTCTATGGTTTAGAGGTGGTACTACCCCTCGAAGTGGAAGTCCTATCCCTAAGGATATCATTGAAGAACCTGATTACAGATGAAGACTATAGAGTAGCAAGGCTCAGTGAACTCAAGTTACTAGATGAAAGAAGACAACATGCATTCGACCACTTACAAGGCTATCATAATTACCTTATAAGAAACTATCACAAGAAGGTGAAGCCACAAAATGTGAGGTAGGAGACCTTGTCCTCATGGAAAATCAAAATAACCAAGCAAAGCAAGTCAAACCTGGAAAGTTCGAGCCTAACTGGCTAGGCCCATTTGTCATTGTCAGCTCTACTTAGAGTGGGGCATTCATACTGGTAACACCTGAAGGAGATCAGCTCCCTGGATATATCAACAGCATGCACCTTAAGAGGTTCTACCCTTGAGGTCTCTATGGTTAAGGAACCTATCTACATATCCAGAAAATACCAAAAAATACAAAAAATACAAAAGTTACCTTGGTGAAAACCTGGCAATCAGACGCCTTGGTGACAAACAAAAAAAAATCAAAAAAGAAAAAAATTAAAGAGAAACAAAATCGCTCTCTCAGTGAAAACCTAGCAAACAGGCACAATTGAGTAGGTACCTTGGTGAAAACCTGGCAAACAGGTGTCAAGTGTTCAAATCCAGCTTCACCATCAATGAACTCCCAAATCAAAAGCTTAAGCACACTTGAAATGCAAGACTGACTACCCAAGCTATATCTTGAAGCACACTCCCCTCTGAGCACCAAGCACTTACACATGGTTAATACTGGTCCACCAGACTAGGGGGAGATTCTAAATGTCCTTAAAAAATCCTAAAAATTGAAAACTCATCAAAAATCCTAAAAAGATCAAAAATCCTAAAAAATCAATCTTCATCAAAAACATTCAAAAAATTGCAAAATCCCAAGCAATAAAACCAACTCAGTTATCAAGAGAGCAAGGGTGATCACACCCAGTAAATCAAATGTCACAATCATGAGCTTTGTGAATCATCATGGGGCTCATCTAACACAGCTTTATCAATCTATCAAAATCAATTAGCAAGCAACTGGTGACCACGCCAATCTATCAATTGTCACAATCATGAGCTTTGCAAATCAGCATTAGGCCCATCTGAAACAGCTTGATCAGCTGCCAAAACAATCACAATAAATCAATCAATCATATCAATCATCTTACATAGTGATAGATACGGTCAAACCAGAAAGGTCATTCTTATATGAGTAATCTATTACTTAAACTAGACACACTCAAGAAATCAAGCCAATCAAGCCTATCCAAAGAGTTGAGCCAATCAAGAGATTCCAACTACATCAAGGAACCATCCAAAAATGTTGAATAGGTCAGTTAGTCGGTCAGATGCCAGTCTATATTTCACGGTTATGTTCTTACACTACTCTAAGATCCACCATGTGAGGAGAGTAGCTATGATAGATCATGACTTATTTTCTTTGATTGATGTCTGTTGAATGTTCACTTCGATTTCAGGGCCATGATGATTTAGGATAAATGTGGTAGGCATTGTCACTTATCTAGTAGCCATGCAGTTCCACGATCTGAGCTTAACCCTGGGAAAGAATTGGACATTCCTTCTCTTTTATTTGCTTGTTTGGTTTATAGAATCAAGAACTCGCAATGTTATTCAGATGGACTCTAAGTGCGTTGGAGTTCTATCTTGGTTTCTATGGTCTTTTCTTTTATTTTGCAATCAAGAGCTCGCTATGCTATCCAAATGGACTTTAGGGGCGTAGGATTTCTATCTTGTTTTCTTTGGCTTTTCCTTTTCGGAATCAAGAGCTCACGGTGTTATCCAGATAGACTCTGGGTGCATAGGAGTTCTATCTTGGTTTCTTTGTTTCAGTTTATTCAAAGGACAAAGTGGTATCCATATGGTCAATAACTGGGTGATTTTGGCTCTCTTTCTTTTCAAATAGGGGACATAGCTAAACCCAGATGGTCAATATCTGGCTGCACTAAGTTCTCTTTCTATTCAATCTCTCTACTCCTTCCGCTTATCAAGAAGTTGTTGTGGTATCCAGGTGGTATGTGATCTGGATACATTGGACTCTCTTTGGAATTTCATAAAATACAAAAAAAAAAAGATGCAATGATGACAAATATTGGAAACAGGGGCAGCGACTTGGGACACTCATCCTTTCTATCAATTCTTATCTATCAAAAAAAGCAAAAAGATCCTTTCTATCATTCCATATCTATTAGATCAATCTCAGAGAACATCTATCCAAACTAACTTCTTTCTAATTAACACATGCATTACTCAGATATTTTGTGCATAATAGATTGCATTCATTCTATTTAAGTGCATCAGAAAATGAAAAAAACATAGTAGTTGCATACATGGTAAATCATAAATCACATGCATCCAGAAGCATCTCATATAAACATGCATCTCATATCCACATCCTACATAAACATGTCAGTATCATAGGAAAAGTAAATCATCCATCTACGAATTTGCATCATAGGAATCATATTGCATATACATCTCATCATCTAAAAAACCAAATCATATAGAATCATACATATAGCAAGTAAACCAATGCATATCATATCAAATCAATAGTTGCATCTCATATAAATCAAAATATCTAAGTACAATGAAGATTCGCAAGTCTGAACAAAGGAAGGTAATCAACATATATATCAATAAATATCAATGTGTTGGGATACAAAAATGGATACTACTCAGAGTATATCAAATGAACATCACTAAAAAAATGGTGCATGATACATAATGGGTGAAGAATCAAGATCAACATGTGCTACCCCCACCTTCTCCAGGAGGTGGATGAGGGGGTGGCATATCAGAAGCTGGTCTCTATGATGAACCAGGAGCTCCAACACCACTGCTTTGTGATTTATGCACCTTGCTAGATCTTTGGGAGGCTGTGTAACTGGGAACTCTCTACTCTGCAGGAACTACACCCTCATAGTGGCACCTCCAGTACTCGATCTCTCTCTAAGCATCACGCCAGATCTATATTATCAATCAAGAACATCTCGATGAGAGGTGTCCTGTACACTTTCAATGAATGAACAAACCTCAGCTTGAGCCTATTGCTCTCTAGCCTCGGCTGATGTAACCCTAGCCTCCAACACTGTAGCACGGGCATCAATAGAAGCAAGCCTGGCCTAAAGATCATGGACCTACTAGGTGAGCCACTCCAACTCTGAGGGATCCACCTCCATACCTCCCATGGCCACATCCATATCCCCCTCCTCGGCCCTGTCACTGAAACCCTCACCTCGTCTCCCCCTAAAAACTCAGGAATCATCATCACTCTCAGAACTCCCACCCAAGCTACTTCCAGAACTGCTACTGCCAGTCAAGGAACTCATCCCTGCACTCTTCTCATCTAAAGCCTCCACATCTATATCTCCAATCTCAACATCTACATCCTCGATCACCACCCTGTTCTCCTCTCTTAGAGCCAAAACAACACCATTCCATTGACATACTCTCTGCACCAACTGAGGTCCCTCCTCCTCCATCGCCTCCTCATCCTCTAAAATAGTACTCAAGCCAACCCTCAAAGTACTGGAATGACCGCCACTCACCCCACCTCTGGTCCTCACTCCACCACCCATACCCCCTGGACCAAGATCATCTCCCCTCCCCCTACCACCATCTCTCCCACCGTCCCATCCACCATGTCGACCTCCAACCCTCCCTCTATCACGACCACCATCTCTCCCTCCATCCCGACCTCCCCTCCCTTGTCGTACATGATGGCACCTCCTCATGATAGTCCCAGCAACAGGATGAGAGACATCTATGAGTGCAACTGGTTGAGTCTGGGCCTAATGAGCATCAAACTGGGGAGTAGTACCTGCAAAGAGATTAGATTCAAATATCAGTACCACATCAGATAAAAGACAACATCACATAGAGCAGATAGATTATAAGAGCAGTAAAGAAACTGAATAAGAGATGCGAAGTAAAAAACAAACCTATATCAACAATGGTTGATCGCCATGTCCACGCAATAGGAAGTAACCCTACAAACTCAGTATGGGCAGCATCAAGTGATACGATACCACCCCAGACGGCAAAGTCCCTCAACCTATGAGAAAAATAAGCATAAGAATCAGACACGTCCTGCTGCTCACCAAACTGACGCAACACCCTATCAGTGTTGTGAAATTCAATCATGTGAACATGGTCAGTCATACGACCAATAAGATATCTCCGCTACCGAAAGAAGGGAAGATGGATATCCTCTCCATCCCAGACAGGGCAATCTCTATATGGCCTCCATATGAAATAGGGAATAATATCTAGCTGTTGACACCAATACACCAAATGACCCATGTGGGTCTGAACAATGGCTCCATCATACATATACACATATAGCTTGTCAGTTGGAAAAGCACATGTACCAACAAGATGGAAAAAAAACTATGTGCTCCCATGCCCATATTTGGAGGAGGGTAGCACCACAGCCGAGTGACTTACCATTAAGGTAAGCCGCATAGAACATATGAAAGTGCATATGAGCCAACATGCATGGCCCCCAAGCATAAACAGATGGTCCATGACTATACTCTGCAACATAGTACCAAAGCCGATAGAAAATCCATGCTGCCAATGATTGGGGCATAAGATGCCACAAATCAAACTTCCTAGTAAGGTGGACATTCTCTCGAGGCCCAAACCAAATCTGGACCATGGAATATCATAAGCACTAGATAACCCAAGCTGATCTTGGGGCAAGACAGAAAGCTCTGTCAAGGAAACAATACCAGAGCGGGTGGCATACTCCACAAGCGCACCCTGGATTGAAAGCTGGAGGATGCGGTACACATCCTCCAATGTAACAGTACACTCTCTAGTGGGTAACTAGAAAGTGCATGTCTCAGAATGCCAACGCTCTACAAGAGTGGAGATAAGACCCCTCTTGGTCATGATCTCTGGCATATAACATATCGAATATAATCCTAGGTCTCTAAGAACTGACCTCTCATCCTCCGAGAGCTGGAACTTGTAAACAAGACCAGTCGGCCTCGACTCTCGACATAGAAGAATCCTCCTGGTGAACTGCACACAGAAATAAATTTAAAAAAATCAGTAATAGTCATATAGGAAAGTGTCAGAAGCCAAAACATGCAGATATCAGACAAGGAAATCAGGCAGACGGTTCTAAAAAGGTGATTGCGGCAATAAACACTTCAACTGTGGTTCACTTATGCGATTGTGAAACATAATCCTCAATTGCGGTAGGTAAAACTCAATTGCCGCATCAAAACAAACACAATGCAATACACTTATCAAATGCAGCACTTGACCGACAATTGCGTCATTCAAACCGCAATTGCGGCAAAACTGCAGACAAATACGACACAACAGACAGAAATTCAAAAAAAAAAAAAATTCAAAGTGAGAAAAACAAGCATTAATGACATGCAAAGTGATAAAACTCACCGTACATCATGCGTCGGCTAGTCTCTGATATATCCGGACTCGGTCGGATATGTGAGTGACTCCAGGTAGGCCCACCATTGCACGAAAATAGGAGAAAAAAGCAAGAAAACTAAGCACAAACTCACCAAGGTTCCGAGAGCTCCAAGAAGGCAAATGACAAATGAATGGCTCTCTTGGCTATTTATAGGGCTTCCCACAAACCCTAATTTTACTAGGAGGTCCGATTTTTCTTCCCTGTCCCCGGAAACTTCCACACTCAATATCAGGGGCAATATAAGGCATTTTTCAAATCAGTCAGCTACCTAGATTCAGAAATTGTGGTTTCAACAAATTAACGCTCATGTCGAGACTTTTCGCTCAAATTTTTTGAGGGGGCATAAATACACCTACTATCATCGGGGCAAGCTAGGGCAGGATCAAAATTAAAGAATCTTTGACACACTGCGACAAGTCACATCGCATTAAAGAGGGGCAAATGTAGACACCTGAAAATGGACATGCTTGCGACTTTACATTAAAAACACTAATTTTCATCTATTAATTAATGGTTTTTTAATCATTAATTAATCATCTATTTTCCACTAAATTCATTCCCCAAATCATCTAATCAAACTCCCAAAATTAATTAAAGAATTAATTTTATTTAATTAATTAACCTTAATTGATTAATTATCATTAATTAATTAATTAAATTCAATTTCATATAGTTTAAATTCAATTTCATATAGTTTAAGTTCAAATATTTAAACTTACTAATTAAATTCTTCCTATTAAATTAATTTAATTTCATTCAATAAAGCAATTCTAAATAAAAAAGAATTCAATTATCTCACATGTTGAAAATTTTAATTAAATAAATGA
>MU224024.1:1461881-1472108 GCA_018584345.1 Thuja plicata | reverse complement strand
AGTTTACTGATGGCTTCTCCAGTTCCCTTTGATCTCAACCGTTCATCTCCCTATCTCTAGGATTGATCTCAACCGTTCATTTCATCCCCAATTCCTATATAATAAACCCTTCATAACCATTTGAAGGCTCCAAGATTTCAAGCTCTCATGCACCATTACTCTGTCAGTTTGGTTCTAGCATTCAAGCCATCTTGCGATCACACACACCCGTTTCAATTAGCAAATTCTCGACACTTCTCAAGTCATAGACGTTGCCACACCAATACTGAGCATCAAAAACAACTTTTTGGAAGGAGTAGAGAGAGACAATAGAAGCTTCAAGCACTTTGGGGTTTGCATTCATTTGTTTTCCTTTCTTTGCTTGTACATTTTATTGGTTACATTTCAATTTATTTGTTTTAGTAGTTCTTGTGTACTTGATTTATATCATTGTAAAACCTTTGCTACTAAACCTTGCCTTTGGAAAGCTTGGGAATCATGAATCACGAAAAGAGGAGGGGTACATAAATAAAATCTTTATTTTATTTATTATTCTCATGTGCACATGATTAAATAATAATTTAATGTTAATTAAGTCTTCAATTTCACTCGCATCTCAAATAAAGCAATTAATTATGCCTTATTTTCTTCACCATAAATCAAATTTATTGAATATTGTCCGTTCAAAATCAATCATTGTCTTTTAATCTCAATCATTCGTTGAAGTCCTAAATTCTATAGATGGAACCTTGTTCCTCTATTTTTTTAACCACAATTGTTGACTCTTTGTGCAATTATATCAAGGAGAAAATTTGAGAGCCTATATCAGAAAGAAACAAGGAAGGAATTTGGGTGATATTTGTATTGATTTATTTGGATTATTTTATGATGCATTTATAATGTTTTGTCTATAGATTAAGTAAATAGTTATAAAGTCCCAAATCCATACCTCAACCTACAAATAGAAAACCAGAGAATAAATTCAAATTCAAAATTACCAATTATATCCAACGCCTACCCAATAATCTTGTTCATCACCCCAAAATGAAAATTAAAAGCTTCATAAAGGACTCGGAAAGAAAACTCTACAATTCTCTCAGAAGCTAATGAACATTCATTCACTATAAAATCAAAAGAAAAATAAATTAATTAATTACTTTAATCATGTAATAAGGTGCTTTAATTCCTTTCACATAAAATATCTATTTAATATTATAATTTGAATATATGTTTCCTATTAAATAGGAAAAATCACACAAAAGAATTATACATCTTAATATATATTATGTTTAATAATTAGTACATCAAATGTATAATTAAATATCTTATTAAATTAAACATTAATGATCGATGTGATAATTAATATTATTTTATAGCATAATCTAACCATAATTAAATTATATAATATTAACATTAAAATAATAATAAACTAGTTATTATAAAAAAAAGGGAATTCAGAATGTTGGAAATTACATTATAGATTGGATGTTGTTTTTATGATGCTTCAACGTCTGGGATCTTTTGAGACCAGACATTGTTTCAAAGAGGCTAACAAGGTAGCGGACTTTCTTGCTAATAAGGTTATTGATGATACACTTACGGAGCAGGAAGTGCCTCAAAACCTTCTTACCCATCTGTTGTAAATTCCTCATCCTCATTATGGGAGATGAGTTGTTTTCAGTCCTCATGATGGGGTAGAACTGTATAATATTTTTTGTTATGTTTTTGTTACTTTCTACAATCCTCAATTTGTTATCATAACTTCCTGCAAAACAGGTTGACAAAATTCTTTCTTGTCAAATTTGGTCCCCAATCTTTTTCTTTTCTCTTGGAGAGATCATGAATTTTTAAATGATATTCCACTTGCATCCTTTATTGCTCTTCCTAGAAGCTAACATCATTTATTATGATTGGATATTTTACCGAAAATGTTCATTTGTGTCCACCTCTTCTATTTACTGAGCCACATCTCACCTTTTAAATCACGCCCAAAGATAATCAGTTTTTCTTTCAAATCTGCGATGGTTGATGTTGTGATGTAAAGCTCAAATCCATCTCCCTGGTCTTTTGATTTAGATTCCATCTGACATTCCATTTGTTGTCTTCAGGCCCAATTTTTAAGCACACGACATAAATATATATGTACAGTGGCTAAATCAATGCATTATTGGTATAACTGCTCATTATAGGTTTGCTCAACAATATGGATTGATGCCTCTTTGATATTTTTTAGATATGAGTATATCCAATATTTATAGTATAAGATCAAATAAAGATCATGAATTTCCAAATGAAATTCCACTTGCATCTCTTACTGCTCATCCTGGAAACTATTGAGGTTGTATTTTTCCTACTGTAGTCATTCTAAAAATTTGCATCATGAATACTGCATTTGGAATTTTTCTTTGCATAATTATTCTATACTGCCTCAACAAGGATTGGTAAATAAGTTGGACTGCAAAATCATTTTGATTATATTTTTCACGACTTGTTGATTTGGGTATCATATTATACTATGGATAATATGTCTCATCCTCTTCTAGGTGTATGGGATCAATTGTTTAGAGTGATCACATCCACTCAAGGAAGGATGATCAATGTTTATATTCGGAGGACAAAATTGCTTCATTCGATGGGGTATCATCATGTTTATGTCATGGGAGATAGGATGGATTATATCTAACATGACTTTGATAAATTGTCCAACATACTTTTTTCTTTACATGCCTTAATATTTTTTGGGTGTATGGATCAATTGTTGATATTGATTTTGTCCACCTAGAGAAGGTATTTTCATTTGCTATATTCAGAGGACAAATTTGTGTAACATCATCTGATGCTTTTTGAACTCAAACACTGCTCATGAAGGCAAACATGGTTATAGTTGTTGATCTATTTCCATTGCTAGAAGTAGATGTACAAGTTTTCATACATTTGTTACAAGCTCTCTTTCTCTCATGGTCACTAATATTGATCTTGGCAGATTGTTGAGAAAGTGTATGTGCAGGTTCTCTAGATTGTTTGTCTTCTAGTTCTTTACACATGTTACATCGAATTCTTTTGGGCTACAAGGATGTCTTGGATAGGGCTATTAGCTCGGCTATGATGATCGACCCCAGGTTCCATGGGTGACAGAATCTCTTTTACTTTTGAGATACCATGTTTTCAGTGGAGGCTATTACTTCAGACATGATGGTTGATTTCAGGTTTCAAGGATGACAAGCACTCTTTTGTCATTAATAAATTTAGATTCTCTTTTTGTGGTTTATGGGGGGTTTTGGGCTCTTGGGACAACATCATTATGGGCTTTATTTCTGATAGGTTTATGGGTGTGTTTCTGGTTTCATGTGTGGTTCAAGGGGGCTAGTAAATCTTCTTGTATTTAGTGTGTGGGATGATTTCCTGGGAGCGTGCATCATAATCAATATGGTTATTGGGGCATTTTGTTTCCTTTTATTGCTGAAAATACTTATGTTGCCTCCTTAGTCATATTCTCTGGAGACTTGTTTCTTATTAATTTTATGAGCAAGACTAGAGGTTTTCTTTACCTAGTCCTTTCCTACTAGTGCTCGTTGAACCAGGGATGTAAAAATGTAGATAAACAATTAATAAAATTAATAAACTAAAAAATTTATGGTTCAAGTTACCACTTTTACCAAAATTCAATAATAATAATAAATTGATATTTAATACTTTATAAAATATATTTTAACCTTCATTTATTATATTATATGAGAAAACTTTTAATAATTAATTAAATTCAATTAATTAACCATTATATCACGATGAAACACCAAAATGCAAGCAATCGGAAAACAACACGAATAGCACAAATACAAGCCAACCACCAGCAAAAGGATCAAAGAGAATTTGAACTTGCTTGCCTAAAAACTCAGATAAGTGACACATGGCATAATCATCCTGAAGTGGGATGATTGCTGGGATAGGTTAGGTAGAATTGAGCCTTAATTTTGTCTCCCTTTTCCACCTCCATCAAGAATGTAAAGGAATATTCTCAAACCTACAAGATCATGTGGAGTTGATATCTAGTACTGCAATCCTACACCAGGACAACAAAACATGTGCATATATACACATATATAGTTATCATGTCAAATAGTAACAGGCAATAAAGGGGGAATCGAGACATCATATGGGCCTCATGAGTGAGTAATATGACATCCTCCCTCTCCATAGAAACACCCCAAATAGGATCAACATGAATCAATGACATAAGCATAGTAAAAATCAAACATCTAAAGACACATAGGTTAGTACATATCAGTCTATCATGAACAGGTACATAATCATCATTATATAATATAAAGAAACAACACAGTAATCTCATAGCATCGAGGTGTCCATCACTATAGATAATATTCAATGCCATCATGAAAAGTCTAACACATGTCACCTAAAGTACCAAAACACCTACATATAGGTCAATCAAAGGTCCTAAACATGAAACATAAACATAGTCAAATAGAAGGGTACAACAACCTACATCACAAGGAAGAGAGAAACAAGGAATAAATTTGGGTGATACTTGGATTGATTTATTTGAATTATTTTATGATGCATTTATCATTTTTTGTCTTTATTTTTTGAAGGAATGGAGTATATATTTCCTAGAGTAATCTCTTTTGTGGTTGGATCCTCTAATCTCTTTGTAGGTAATTTTTATGCTATGATTTTACCTCCTCATAGTTGGGTATCAGCTAGACATACATTGAGAGGTTTATAGTTGACAACAAGTCATTTTTGGAAATTCATTTCCATTTTCATCCTTCTTGGGAACATACATAGCATGACAAAAGAATGGTGGGGAGGATGGTTAAATTATAACCTTTTGTAGTAGATTTGTGATTTCATTTTGACACAATTTTGTCTCACTTCGGCTAAGTAAAAAATAGTTAGCATGGCCCTTAGGAATCATTTATTTTCCTTTAGCATCTCATTTCAAAGGCAATCTACAAGATAAAGTGCTTCTGAATTTAGTCAAATATTTGGATATAATATTTTCTTTGAATTCTTGTTGGAGTGCTTGTAGTCTGGTATGTGTCTAATTTGTTTGTCTGGTTAGCCAAACTTTGTGACCTTGTTGGTTCTTAGTTCCTATGTAGGAATTTTTTTTTAAAGAGGCCTTTTTAGTTTTCAGTCATGGAACAAATTTTCATCTTCTAAGAAATGACTGAGAAGTCATTGTAATGGATTCCAATTATTGCATGCTTTGACTCCCAATTATACCATTATATCCATCAACCTCATAGTGGACAAATTTAACCATTTTGTTATACCCATCAGGAAATTCTATTGGGGCAAAACAAATGAAAGAAGACAACTGATTTCCTTTTTCAAAAGAAATTTTAGCATCAAATGGTTGCCAACGATCTTCAAGAAAATAATTATATCTGGTAATATTTAAATTTTATCTAGTATCAAACAAGAAGTAGGATGTATATTTTTTAATATGTTCAAAATGAATATCAAGGCTAATCCCTAGATAGCTTTTACTCTAGACCATTTTACAGGTTCTTTGTTCTTTTATTTCAATCACTGTCTCCACTAATGGTGAATAAGGTTTTTCTTGACAAAAATGATCTTCTTCCCTTTCTACTGCAGGTTCTTTAATGTGGATGCCTTTGGTTGATTGAGACTGGTCAAATTCCATGTTCAAATTAGTTATGAATTTACCTAATTCCCTTGTTGATTTATAAAGAATGAGATAATGTCAATCCAAAACCCTGTAAACATTGATGTAGAACAAGTGGCAAAGGCATTGAAAATGGACAAAAACACCAATGATGTGGTTGTCATTGAAGAGGAGATGAATGTCTTCAAAATAATGTATCAAATCTATAATCTAAGAATGCACAAACAAGGATAATATGTATGTGAGATATGAATCCCAAGTAATTATATCTAGAAGAATATAGATATCATGCTATGATGAATCAATGGGGGCCAAAGATGTGGTGATGCCAATCTAATTAGGAACAACATATGATGAAAATTGGGTTCCAATATGAGGACTAAAAACTTAGAGACAAGACTAATTCACCAGGCATGCAAGACCTGTGATATACTTAAGCTCTTCTAAAGTATCATCATCATAGGGTATGCAATTGGCATGCATAAGAGGAATGAGAGAATCTATTGCAAAATCCTTTAGGAATGGAGAGATGAGGATCTCCATATATCTTCCAAAGTCTTGTCCAAATTATGTGAGAATAATCAATGTCCAATATAACACAAATAGTGTTAGGGTCAACACTAGAAAAAATCAATTCTACAACATGATTAATGATAATATCCCAAGATAATAGACCTATGGTGTGGTTCATTTAGGTAGGAGTCTATACAAATAAGAGAAATTATCTAGCATCCTAAAATGTGTTTGGATTTCATTTTGCCAAGACTCATAATTATCCTTTTCTAGGATGGCAACAAAATGATGAACATAAACTCTTATGATACCACTTAAAATGAAAAAAAATAGAGACCACTAAGATCAGTGCACCTAAAACAAATCAAATGATATCATTTCATACAAATAGGTCCTTTCCGAGTACTAAAACATCAAAATAATTGACCAAAATGTGAAGTCACAAAATGTTGACTAAAATGTATCTAAGATAGATTATAGAAAATTGCATGAATGGGTTTGAAGAACTCTAAAATACCTTTCTAACATTACAAGACTCATAAAAATTGGAAATTGTCGCAAAAAATTGTGCACTCAGAAACATAAAATGAAGATTTGACTTTGACAAAAATAAAATATACAAGTGACACAATTTTATGATGAGACTTGCACCACTAGAAAATGCTCATAACTCTCTTCAATGATATCTTGTTTTCTCTTTTTTACCTCATATGCCCAAGTTATGGTGTAAAAAAAAAGCTCATGTACATGCAAAATAGGACTAGAAAACTAAAAATAAGACTAGAAGAGGGCAAGGGGGAAATACAAGTTGACATCATATGTTGGACTAGTTCCAAGGGATAACTAAGAGGGGGGGTGAATCAGTTATCAGCAAGTTAAATTCTTTTCTCCAATTAATTATAAAATATCATAAGCACATACACATTTAAGATAACACAAAATAGAACACCACAATTTGGGTTACGGAGAAACCAAACTAGGTAAAAACCTCAGTGGGAATTAGCACCCACAAAGAACTGTACTTGAGTATAATAATCCATGTTAGAAGATATTACAACCCTATTAGGATTTTATCTTTACAAAGCAATAATTACAATGACTTGTTTAAGGGTCAGATCCTGTTAGGAGTCTTTTACCAATAACCCTATTAGGGGTGAGGACTCATTGTCCAAAAGCTCACTGCTTAATATGGTGAAGGCTGCAACCTTCAATAAAATAGATATACACTATATCTGAAAATGAACTGTTTAGGTAGACCTGTTGTCTTGATCAGTTCCAATGTATAGTTTATACTCTCTACTTCTTCACATAGATATTTATCTAATGAATGAAATGGCTTTACTGTCCCAAAACAATCAGCATTTTGTTCTGTCCTTTTTCTATCTCTTTTCTTATCATTCACACTTGGTGATCTTCAAATGATATACTATAAGTATCTTCTCCAAAAGATATGATCTTTGTCGGCTTTAGGAATCCCTTCAATGCTTCTTTATTCAGCCAAACCAAGCACACGACATAATTAGAACCGCGCAACTCAAACTGAATAGACGCATCACTTCACATAGTTGGCTCCACCAAAATTACCCAAACGTCATGCTTTGGATGAAACACGATTAGCGCCTTTGGTTAATTAACTTAGACTCAAACTAAACATGAATTTGAACACGCATATCCCATAGATAGACGCAAGTGAAGAATCAATAAAATTATTGTCGGCTTTCTAAGAACAATCTTCTGAAACTATGTCTGGTAAACAGAGTAACATAACTCAACTGTTACTGAACACCAGAATCTTCGTGTATGTACATGGTATATTAACTATGTATAAAACATAAAAACAACTACGCAAGGCTTCCACATATCCATACTGAAAAGTGAATACAGTTTACTATTGTATACTATATGTTGTCATCAATGACAAACATACAGTCAACTATTTTCACAGAAGAAAATCTCCAACAATCTCCCCCTTTGACATTGATGGCAACATATGATATGAAAAACACCATCAACCCAAAGTATCCTCCTTTTTACTATCTTCTCAATATCCTCATCAAACGGTCCTCTTCACTGTTGTAGCTCCTCTAAGTGTGTTTTTATTTTTCATGACTATATACTCCCTCAGAGTATATGCTCCCCCTTAATATATACTCCCCCTTTGACATCAATGGAAAAGGGTGCCAAATACTATTAAGCACAGGTACTACTCCAGAAGTAGAGTAATCAACCAGTCATCAGTCACCAAGGACTGATGCTCTTGTTGCAAATTCTAATTAGACTCAGGAAAGGGAATTACTCCCAGCTTCTCTCTGAGATACTCAAAAGTATCTTTTGACAAAGGATTTGTAAAAATATCTGGTTATTGTTCTTTAGTGCTCACATAATCCAACTTTACTTCTTTGTCTGCAACTTTTTCTCTTAGAAAATGATATTTTATTTCAATGTGTTTTGTCTTTGCGTGTATCACATGGTTCTTTGACATATTGATAGTGCTAGTGTTATCACAGTGAATAACAATAGGATAATCAATCTGAATTCCAAAGTATTTTATCATCTGTTTGATCCAAACAATTGTAGAACAATTCAATGTTGTTGCTACATATTCTGCCTCAGTTGTTGACTGAGAAATACAATTCTGCTTCTTGCTTGTCCAAGTGGCCAATCTATCTCCAAGGAATATTGCTCCTCCTGAGGTACTCTTTCTATCATCAACACAACCTACCCAATCAGCATCAGTATACACATGAAGTTGTACATTCTCTGAGTTAGGATACCATAAACCATAGTCTATAGTTCCCTTTAAGTATCTGAATATTCTTTTTATTGTCATTAAGTGGTTTTGTTTAGGTTCAGCTGCAAATATTCCAACAATGCCAACTGCATTAGAAATATCAGGTCTAGATTGAGTGAGATATATGAGTTTTCTAATCATAGACGTGTATAGTGTCTTTTCAACTACTGTGGAATCATCATCTTTAGAAAGCTTGCTTCCTGTTGTCATGGGGGTGCTTACTGGCTTGCAATCTTCCATCTTGAAAGTCTTTAATATCTCCTTCACATGTTTAGACTGATTTATGAATATGCCTTTGTCTATTTGTTTTACATTTAATCCCAAAAAATATTTGATAGGTCCAATCATGCTCATTTCAAATTCACTCTGCATCTTTCTTGCAAATTTTGCACTAAGCTTGTCATTACCTCCAAAAATAATGTCATCAGCAAATATAGCAACAAGTAGTAAACCTTCAAGTGTCTCTCTGATGAATAGGTTGCAATCTGTTGCTCCCTTTTTGAATCCAATCTTTGTTAAGTAGCCATCAAGTCTCTCATACCATGATCTTGGGGCATGTTTAAGTCCATAGAGGGCTTTCTTTAGTCTGAATACCATGTATGGTTTTTCTGAAAGTTTGAACCCTTCAAGCTGCTCTATGTAGACTTCTTCCTTCAAGTCACCATTCAGGAAAGCTGACTTGACATCCATCTGATATACTTTGAAGTTCTTGAATGTTGCATACACTAAAAATGGCTTTATAGCTTCCATTCTGCTCACAGGGACAAATGTATCAGAATGGTCAATTCCTTCTCTTTGCGCATATCCTTTACATACCAATCTTGATTTATTTCTTATCACTGTCCCATCTTCATTCATTTTGTTTTTGAATATCTACTTAGTTCCAATCACTTTCTTATCACAAGGTCTAGGGACCAATGCCCATATGCCATTCTTCATTATTTTATCTAATTCTTCTTGCATAGCACTTTGCCAATCTGAATCATTACACGCATCTTCAACACTTAAGGGTTCAATCTGTGAAAGTAAGCATACCTCTTCATCAATGGTTGAACCTTTTTCTCTGGATCTTGTCAAGACTTTACTGCTCTGATCTCCAAAGATATCTTCTTTAGAGTGGTATTTGGATGTGTATTTTAAGATTTTAGATGTGACACTCTCATCTGTAATTTGTGATTCTTCTTGACTTGGTTCAGGGTTATTGCATGATACATCAATACAGTCAAACATTTCTTCAATAACTGTATCCTTATTGATAGGTCTAGGTTCATCTTCAATCATAGGTGCATAT
>MU224024.1:1437408-1460905 GCA_018584345.1 Thuja plicata | reverse complement strand
AACTTACTTCAGAGTTAAGCTGAAAAACATTACCTTTGGTTTTTGAGCCTGATGCAATCATGTCTCCTTCTTTGTTGTTAATAATGCATCTATTGTTTTTGAATTCCAACTGATATCCTTTATCTAGAAACTATCCAACACTCAATAGGTTATGATGCAAACCATCAACATACAGAACATCATTTGTTTTGTTCTTTCCATCTAATGTGATAGATCCCCTGCCAATGATAGGTTTGAGAGTGTTATCTCCAAATCTAACCATGCCACCTTTGTACTTGTCTATATGTACAAATCTATCTTTGTCTCCTGTCATGTGATGTGAACACCCGCTATCTATGATCCAGTCTTTTCTGATGTCAGCTTGTGAAACTAAATCCAATTTGTGTGCTTTCTTTTCATCTTCAATTTCTATTTGATCAGTCATTTTTTCATTATCCTTAATTGTAACAAATCTGATTTCATCTTCTCCTAAGTTATCATTAGTTACACCATCCTCAGCATGATAGCATTCCTTAGTATATTTGAGTTTGTAATCTGATCTGTACTTCTTGACTCTTGTAGGACACTTGGATGCAAAGTGGCCAACTTTGTTGCATGAAAAACATTTGAATGGTAGTTGTCCTTCATATTTTCCTTTACCTTTTCTTTCCTTCTTAGCAATCATAGCAATGATTTCTTCTAGTTCTGTATCAACTTTTTCTTTCTCAACATTACTAGAGATGCTTAAGGATTTCTTACCATGGACTGAGGCTTTGAAAGTTGTTTCCATTTTAGGTTCTATCTTCAATCTTGATATCTCCAATGCTGATATTTTACTAATCAAGGTTTCTCTTTTGAAGTCCTTTGAGAATTGCATGGTTTCATCCAAGATGTTTATCTTGCTTTCATAATTTGCTGTCAATGTGGTCATCAGTTTGTCCATTATATCATCCTCTGAAATTTCTCCACTATTGTTCCTGATTCCTGAGACTGCTTCATTAATCCTTTGATTGTAAGCTCTGATGTTTTCTTCAGGTAGCATCTCTAAATTGTTGTACATTTTCTTCCACGTCTTTTTGCGTGCATTATTATCTTGGATGTCTCCTTCAAACATGTCTTCTAGGTATTTCCAAATTGAATATGCTTTGTCTGCCTTCTTGATCTTAGAAAATTCGCTATCAGATAAGGGATTGATTAGGACTTCTTTGGCAATTGCATTTTGGGTGAATACTTCCTTTTGTTTATTAGTAGAATCTTCTTCTGCAAGGTCCTTCAAGGCAGGAGCATCAATTGCATGAGTAGCAATCTCATAAATCTCAAAACCAACGCACTGAAGATGTGTTATCATTTTGTTCTTCCAGTTAAGATAATTCTCTCCATCAAACTTAAGACTCTCTTTTCTGAAGTACGCCATTTGATCTACCTTAAGTTGTTAGGCTTTCTCTCCAAGGCACTTGACTCTGATACCAATTGTTGGAATAGTCCCAAGGGATAATTGAGAGGGGGGGTGAACCAGTTATCAACAAGTTAAATTATTTTCTCCAATTAATTACAGAATATCATAAGCACATACACATTTAAGATAACATAAAATAGAACACCACAATTTTGGTTACGAGGAAACCAAACTAGGTAAAAACCCCAGTGGGAATTAGCACCCACAAAGAACTGTACTTGAGTATAATAATCCATGTTAGAAAATCTTACAACCCTGTTAGGAGTTTATCTTTACAAAGCAATAAGTACAGTGACTTGGTTAAGGGTCGGACCCTATTAGGAGTCTTTTACAAATAACCCTGTTAGGGGTGAGGACTCATTGTCCAAAAGCTCACTGCTTAATATGGTGAAGGCTGCAACCTTCAGTAAAATAGATATACACTATATCTGAAAATGAACTGTTTAGGTAGACCTGTTGTCTTGATCAGTTCCAATGAATTGTTTATACTCTCTGCTTCTTCACATAGATCTTTATCTGATGAATGAAATGGCTTTACTGTCCCAAAACAATCAGCATTTTGTTCTGTCATTTTTCTATCTCTTTTCTTATCATTCACACTTGGTGATCTTCAAATGATCTACTATAAGTATCTTCTCCAAAAGATATGATCTTTGTCGGCTTTAGGAATCCCTTCAATGCTTCTTTAGTCGGCCAAACCAAGCACGTAACATAATTAGAACCGCGCAACTCAAACTGAATAGACGCATCGCTTCACATAGTCGACTCCACCAAAATTACCCAAACGTCATGCTTCGGATGAAACACGATTAGCGCCTTTGGTTAATTAACTTAGACTCATAACTAAACATGAATGTGAACACGCATATCCCATAGATAGATGCAACTGAAGAATCAATAAAATTACTGTCTGCTTTCTGAGAACAATCTTCTGAAACTGTCTGGTAAACAAAGTAACATAACTCACTGTTACTGAACATTTGAATTTGCGTGTATGTACATGGTATATTAACTATGTCTAAAACATAAAAACAACCGCGCAAGGCTTCCACATATCCATACTGAAAAGTGAATACAGTTTACTGTTGTATACTATATGTTGTCATCAATGACAAACATACAGTCAACTATTTGCACAGAAGCAAATCTCCAACAATCATAGTGGCATAACAAACAAAATATTCACTTTGCATCAAAATATTTCTTACAATCGAAAAATATTTTCTTCCTCATTGGAATGTGCCTATAATTGATGGAATATTCACATTAAGACGAATTTTAAAGATTCATCATCAATCTTGACTATTCTAAGTGGTGTATGTGTTTGGTCACTCCCTTTAAAAAAAATGATGTTGATTTTCTCTTAGGAGTCATCGATGTGAGGGAGCCCAAAAATTTAATGTCGTCGGGTGGCTAAGAAGAGGTCATTGATAGCAAATGATGGTACTCGTGGCTATGCAAAAGAAAATCATAAAGGGTAGCTTTAAAAAAAAATAGTTTAAGTGTACTTGGTATGAATTGCTTTTTAGTTAGCTGCATAAACTTTTCCAATGATGGTTGCTATCGGTGGGGTAGGGATGCGTCGCTACTCAATAGTGTCACACCCTACACACTTGCGTAGGGTACAAATCCTTGTGCAAGTGCTTAAAACATTTGTTTTATTTTTTTTAATTACCTTTGACTCAAAAAAAAATAATTTAAGGAAATTGAGTTTTATTTTTTTAATTACTTTTGACTCAAAAAGAAAATTAATTAATTTAAGGAAATTGAGTTTTAGCATTTATGTAGAATTTTCATACAACATCAAATGAGAATCTCAAGCTGCTAATTTTTTTTTTGCTCTTTAAGTGCAAAGATTTTGATGATTGACTATATTATTCTTAAGCTTTTAGTTACTCTAATTCCAACAATGATGATACTCATGTTTCTCTAAGATGGACCTTTTTTACCTCTGGTACAAGATCTCTCAAAAAATAAGAAATCACAAATCTCGTGCTCTAATACCACGTTGGCGTTGATAGTTACAACTCTTTAAAATAACTTATAACCAAAATGCATATCACATTTGAAGAAAAAGCGTGATTTATACAATGCAACCTTGAGAGAGATTGATTCAATGATGAATTTGATATAAAAATTACCCTGTAATAAATTGGATTTAAGTTGAAAATATTACAATGAATACAATAAAAAACATAAAGATTTTTCGCGGAATTCGTGTATGCTGGAATAGCCAATTTTGGAATTCTGTTATTTAGATTATGAATTCTAGATATGGGCTTGCCCTGTTTGGTTCACCTGGAAGATGACTGAGAAGATGCAAATTCTGTGTTTGGTTCCACAAAACTAGAATTGGAATTGGAATTTTGTTTTTGCACACAACACATATACACACAAATATACACACATACACATATATATACACACACGTGTGTATATATACACACACATGTGTATATATTATACACATGTGTATACACACACACGTGTGTATATACACACATGTGTGTATATATTATACACATGTGTATACACACACGTGTATACACATGTGTATATATACACACATGTGTGTATATCCATACATGTATATGTACACATGTGTGTGTGTATATATACACACATACACACACATATACACACATACATGTGTATATACACTCATGTGTATATATACATACATGTATATATACTTGTAACATATAAAATAGAGGTCACCAAAATGTAAGATAAGAAATATATCGTTCTTACTAAAATGTAAAAGGAAGGATTGAAATAGAGATATGTTTTAAAAATGTATAATGTGTTAAGAAAGAAAGGTTTGATTGATTATTAATTACCTTGAAATGTAATGTTTGAAATAGAAAATATGTTGATGTGTAAATTGTATTGAATTCCTCAAATTGAATTGAATTGTATTGATTGTGTATTGCAATTAAGGAGAAGATAAGATGCTACCTTTTATCCTCAAATGCACAAATGGGAGATCCAAGTTGAACAACCCAAAAGAAAGGGTAATGCACAAATGAATCAACTATTTGGAAAGGAGAATAACAAGAGAGATACCTTAAATTATGTTAATTATATGTATAGAAACGATATATGACAGTAATTGAAGGAATGGGAGAAATGCACTAACCTTGAAATATTGCAGATCAAAGAATGTTGTTTTCTGAGGTCTGTAGACTGTTTCTGGAACTGACAGTTGATCCCAAACCAGAACACCGAGATGAACAAAACCCAGAAATATTTTTCCGTTCCGATGTCCTCTTATGAAAAAGGTCAACCTTGACCCACAAATGTTAACCCTGACCCAATAATGTCGACCCTGACCTGCACAGGTCCGACAGAAAATTTGTTCGTGTTGACCAAAAGAAAGCCGAAAAGGGTATCCAGATCTGGTCTCAAATCAACTGTTCTGAACCTGTACCTGCAAGAAAAAGGAGATTGTCTGTTGTGGGAGAGGGGTTTGTCTTGGTCAAACCCTGATTTAGGAATTAACCTTAAAATCAATAAAGTATAGAATGCTAACAAGTAGCAGAATTGAATCTAATAATGAAGCAATGGTAGTCAATAGATATGTAATTGTATTTCAAATGTATGCAAGTATGAAAGCATAAACTCAATAAGAACCATAAACCTCCATGATTGTATGTTTGAAATCCACTTTGAAGAGATGATGGAAAAGTCTTGAGGATGCACAAAGGATCTTGAAGGAAGATCATACCACCATGATGGTTAGATCTAGGGTTTGAATAATGAATCTTGAATGTTTGCACCTAATCCCTTCAAAGGCTTGAGAGCTTTAATCCTTGATCTTCAATGGAGAACTTGAATGCTTGAGAGGAAGACTTGAACACCTTGAGAGCTTGAAAATGGATGCTTGGACCTTTTGCTTCTTGACAAAATCTTGATTAGAGTTTTTTGCACTTAGAAGACTTAGAGAAAATGAGAGAGAGAGAGAGAGAGAGACTTCCTTTTATATGAAATTAGGGCATAATCTTCTAAGGAGGCCGACATAGGATAATTAAATTCCAATTAGATCCATGCCCCTAGAAAATGGCGTATATTAAATATAATTTAGGAATCAACGCTTCAGAACCCGAAACAGTCGACCCGGAAGCGGGAAAACTGAATTTTTGATGACCCCCGGCAGCCGACAAGCTTCCTATTTTGAAAGGGGGACCCTGGTCAGGGTCAAGGTCAAGGTCGACCTTGACCCAGGGGGCCAGAACCCCTGGAAAATATGCCAGGTGGGGTAAGAGGTGCCCGGAGAGGCCCAATCAGGGTCCTGAACCAGCACAAAAGCATGAGATGATGCAGAAATAGGAGGATGATATGGTAGAAGTCAAAAACGCCCCCTAAGGAGGGCTAAACGCTCTTAACATGGAAGTGCTTCCATTTTAAGACGATACAATACTATATATATACATATACATATATGTATATATACACACACATATATACACACACATACATGTATGTATATACACATGTATACACATATACACACATGTATATATATACATACATGTATATATACTATATATACATACATGTATATATACACTCATGTGTGTACATACACTCGTGTGTACATACACACATGTATATATACACGTGTATATTTATACATCCTTATAGCAATATAATATTGACACAAAAATGGGAATGGATTTTCCTTCCCAAAATAATACTCTCAATTCCGTTTCCACTTTTTAATTCCAATTCCAGGGTCTGAGGTGGAATTGTGAAATGATCAAAATGGCCCAAAATTAGAATTCGCAAAAACATATTCCAATTTTTTATTTTGGAAACAAACACTGAATTGAACAATTCCAGAATTCGGAAATGTCAATTCCTGGTCAATTCCGTAAAACAAACGGGCCCTAGGCCAGGCATTAACCTGGAATAAGCATTAGTTAATGCTAGAATCATTTAATTATTTGTTTGTGACATTTTTTGAATTCTCGAATTAGAAAACTAATCCCCATTTTGGGGCCAATGCTTGCATTAGTTAATTCTTAAAAAAAGTTGGAATTCATTTCTTATTCGAGAATAAGCTATTTATGGATTCAAATTTTTTTTTTTTTTTCTTTTTTTTAAATCTTTTTTTTTTATGTGGGTATGTATATATATACACGTGTGTATATATACATATGTATACATACACACGTGTGTGTATATACACACATGTATATATACATATGTATACACACATGTGTATATATGTATGTGTATATATACACGTGTATATATACATGTGTGTATACACACACGTGTATATATACACCTGTGTGTGTGTATATACACGTGTGTGTATATATATATATATACATGTGTGTATTATATATACACACATGTATATACACGTGTGTATATGTGTATGTGTATATATGTATGTATATGTGTATGTGGACACAAGTTAAAAATACATATTGTTCAAATTAATTAAAAAAATAAAAAATAATCCTTCTTCCAATTCTACAAAATAGGAACCAAACGCAGAATAAAATAGGTCCTTATTTATTCTGAAACAGGCAGCACCAGCATGAGTATTTATTCACTATTCCCTCTCTTGAACGTATTTTTGCAGAAAGGCAGAATCTCTGTCCGCCCAGATATTGCTAATCTATACTATAAAAACCTTTTACGAATCTAAATGTTTAAGGCGGTTACGGAAAAGTTAACTCTCACTTCTTTGGAAGCTTGCTGCATTTGATATAAAGAATCCTGAATGAAAGAGAAAAACTCAACAGCAGTTGTCATGTTTGATTTTTATGAGACGATTCCCTCTAAATCTATCAGAAGAAAACAAAGGTATTATTCAGCATTACATGCACAAGGGACTGCAGACAACATAATTGGACAAGCTTTAGAGAGTTCAGTGATAATTGCTAAACATTCAGATTTCAAACATTTTAAAGGTATAAGACAGCTGCATTTGCCCAGGTGTTGTCTACCACAACCTTCTTTAATCTCCAATTTCGATTGCAAACATATATTTCCTTTATTTCATGTACTCTGTACGAGGAAATTATGTGCGAATGCCAAGTTTCTGTCATACATCAATAGTTTTCGGTATGGCAAGAGCAAACAATATACATACACAAAATTAGTGGCTCTGCCTTTGTAAAACTATCTCGATCGATATGGATGGTCAATATTGCACTCATATGAGTACTGAATATTAGGTATTTCTTTCTGCGATCCTTTCCACAATGTACATAACTGGAAAAAAGAGGTATTTCCCATAACAGTAATATGTTCTCCCTACTGAAACCTACCAATCTAAGAGCTTAATAATACTACAAATACCCCCGTTATTCACTCCTCCAAATACATTATCGGCCATAAGAGTTAGAAATGTCACCAATAAGCCTTGATATCTTGCACCTTCATATGGACAAAAGAAGCTAACTTGTTCATATCTGCATTTAAAATGAGGGAGGATGATTATCTCTCAATTTCCTTTCCACCCCACAGCACTGCTGCTACAAATTTTTGGCTTCAAAAAATATTCTGTTAGGGTCAAATTTACTCTTCAATACTGTATCTTCCCGTCTACAATTTTAGCCAGTGTGGTAATTCTTTAAGGTCAGGCATAATCATTGATTGATTGCAATGGCAACTGAAAAGATCAAACCACTTGAACATCAGAAATACAGAGGAGCAAGCATAGTAAATGGATTGCAAGCAAGCAAAATGACTATCCAGTCCCAAATCAATTGAAGCTTGATCAACAGCCACATTGACTTTCCAAGTAATCTTCGAAAGAATCTTTTGATTGCAAAATGTCAACACTCTGATCAATGCCGCTCATTGATATAGCATCATCATCCACCCCAAGCATGGCAAGACTGAGATGAGTTTGTACAGCGTGTCCTCCCTGATATACAATGTGTTCATCGTCATCTGAAGCATCTCTTTCCTTAGTCATTGTATGTTGGAACCATGTCTGATTGGGTAAATCGTCTTCTCCTCGTAGTATTTTTAGAATCTGTCACAAATCATATATAGGTGTCACTAGAATCGGTATTAATTTATATTGGCTAAAATGCAATATTTTTCTTAAACTTTAAGAGAAAAAGGAAGAAATTTGTCCTGCATGGCCATCAGAGCACCTTGAATAGTATCTTACTCGAAATCAAAAACAAAGAAACAGTCACGTGGATGTATAGTCATTTAGATCAACGAATTTCTATTCTATGTAGAAATAAATAGGAGACAAATTACCCAGCTTATGTGAGGCCGATAATGAGATGACTGTGTTATACACAGTAAGGCAGCAAGCATCATTCTTTGCATCTCATTTATATCATATGCATTTTCCAAACGTTGATCCACAAGCTCTCCCTTGTTCTCCTCCTCTAAAAGTGGCTTTGCCTGGTTTCCAGAGTTCTTAGAAACTACAAAAAGACTGATTACCAAGGAAAATTAACTGAACTGTACATGGGCATTCAAATAGAAAAGGTGGCCATACCCATATCACAAGGCTTTCTTGACCTTTGGGATATCTTGAATCGATAGGCTTCCTTCCAGTTATTAACTCAAGTAGTACCACACCGAATGCATATACATCTGTCTTGTCATTAACCTTGCCATAAATAAAATATTCTGGAGCAAGGTACCTGAAAAATTATACTCATGATTAGCCAGCCGCTGTGGGTAGTCTTCTATCAAAAGAAGTTCAATAAAAAAAGGAAGAAATTGCCCCACCCAAATGTTCCTAAAACATTGCTGCAACTGATGTGTGAAGATGTAATTGGTGCCCATTTTGCCAGCCCAAAATCTGCCAGCTATTGTAAACAAGTTCACAAATTACTTGCAAATGAATTCATTGGTACTGCAGTGCAAATCCAAATCACTAAATAAAATTTATATGGATAATGCCATCCAAAATCTGGCATAAAGCTTCTTTTGTTAACGATGTACCTGTGGTTCAGAGTTCTCTGAGAGCAGAATGTTGGAAGATTTCACATCTCTATGAATTACAAATCGGGAACATCCATTGTGCAAGTGATCTAATGCTTCTGCAACTCCAACAGCCACCTTGAACCGCTTTGTCCAACAAAGTACTGGTTTGTCCGTGGCCCCTGATACATGTTGTCAATAGCCACAGCTATAAGCAGAACATAGCAGAGAAAATAACACTGCAAGAATAAATGAGAAGTGTGGTTCTTAAAATCATCGGCTGTGCAATACATGCATACCATGTAGATTCTCTTCAAGATTTCCTCCTGAGACGAAGTTGTACACAAGAAGCCAGTTAGGGCCTTCTACACAATATCCAACAAGTGAAATAATGCGATTGTGCTTCAATGAAGTAAGGATATCCACTTCCAATATGACCTCTTCCTCCGCATCCAATGAACAATTCAGGACCTTTACTGCCACTGGTTGCCCATCAGGAAGAAAACCCTTGTAGACACGACTCCATCCTCCGCTTCCTATAAAACTCCCTGCTAGGCACAGAAAGGATAAATCCAATAAATCAAACAGGTTCCGTGCATTAGAATACAGTTAAAAGACAACTTTTCCATTGGTTTTGTAAAGGGAAACTAGAAATGCAACCTGCTGAGAAGTCGGATGTTGCAGATTGAAGCTCCTCATACAGAAACTTTCTACAGGCTTTACCTTCACAAAGAGACTCTAGTTTCTTTGCCATATAATGTGCTTCAGTAATCGATTCAATGTGCTGACTGCAAGGGAATCCAGCTTCTTCTCCTGAGGCTTTAATAAGAGTCACCTCCTTTGGAAACTGCATCTCATACTCTTGGTTGCAGATCTCACGAGCAATTTCTGGCTTTACTTCAAACTGTTCAGTCGTCTGTGAATGGTTATATGGAAGTTGTGCCAATTCAATCACAGTTCTTTTCCTTGGTATAGATTGGTGTCTGGGAACCTTGCTAAATGAAATAGCTCTCTGTAAGAAAGGCCACCGAGGTGGAGACTCTCCTTTTTGTCTATGTGATCCTGACATTAACAATTTGGAAATTTTTGGTTTAACTGTTGTGTAAGAGCCAATCTCCTCTTCTCTATGAGAGAACAGACTGGAAGTGCTGGAAACAGTCTTAAGTGATGAACACGTGGATAGACTTCTTGAATCCTTCAACTCATGTCCTCCATACTTCTTTTCACTGCAAACCAAAGTCTGGATATTTGAATCACAGAGGGCACAACTGGATTTTAAAGAAAGGAATGACCTTTTGAATGCTTCCTTATCAGATAAGGTGTATTGGCAAACATTGACTATGTTCTCAGGTGAGACTTCACCACATTCAATATCTGACACAAGATCACAGACGTTATCAGATATGTCAGAACCATAATTGCTACTAGAGATTACAGCTGCTGCTTCCAAAGGGCACTCTACAACAGGCAAATAATTTCCTACAGCATTTTTCAGAACTTTGCAATTCTTGCTATTGATTCTCCATTGTATAGGATTAAACAATCCTAGCCGAGGAACATTAGCTGTTACTGCAGTTCAAGAAACAAGACAACCAACAGAAGATAAGTATCAGGAACCTCAAATCATTCAAAGTCAGTGCAACTAATCCACCAGCCAGGGTTATTATCTTGTAGTTATGTGTTCTTTTGGGAATAAGGCCTACCTGACAGATGTTGTAGTCCAACCTTCTCAAAGATAACCTTGCCATTTTCAACAACCAGTACAGAAGTGCTGCAAGGTAATTTCTTCATACAATACTTGGCTAGTGAAATTGGAGACCTGAGAAAACCGTAAGAGCATGATTACAGATCCTCTCTTCATAGTTTCAAACTTAATATTTTACTCACACAGGAAATGTTAGCCCGCGTACCCTAAAGCTTTGTGCCTACTAGCACCAAGGATCACTTTTGTTGCCTCATATAATTTTGCTTCTTCGAAAAGCACTTTTCTCACAGAAGATCCGTGAGTTATCTTGAAATGAAGGTCTACCTGTTGAATAAGATATAAACAATGATCCACTCAGAACCATGAAATATCAATAATTAAAAAGTAAATCTAGAAATAAAAGAATGCTGGCTCTAGGGTTTTCAACTCTGCCTATTTTGGCATTCCAGCAAGCAATGGAGAATGAGGTCATTCATTTGTGTTACTGTATATAAGATTCAATATCTATATAATCACAGGAATATGAAAGGTTTTTATTTTTATACATAGCCTGACTATATGAAAAAACCAGTGAACATTTGCTAAGGAATAAAAAAGAAGATATGCTGTGAAATTCAAATCAAATAGTACCTTGCAAGGATAGAAAAATGAAGGAAAAGAGACTGATAGGTTATACCTGTTTTAGGCTACAAAACTCCTCATAGGCTTCAACAGCTGAATTAAAGAAATCAGTAGCCTGGTAATTTGTTCTACTTTGTTCCTTGGAAAACAGTTCTGCAGAATATCCAGAGGATAAGTATATTTAGCAGATAAATGCTACTATTCATCCTCTATTGAATGATATGCATTCAAAAGTGTTAATTTTATTTATCATGTCTTAAATCTTTAAATCTGTTTAGTTCATGCAAAGCTGCTAAAATATAAACATCATAGATTAATTTAAGTTGCCAGAGCTGGTATGGAGATGGTATATATATAGTATTACTATTTTTACATGAAACGGTAATATTCATAATTGCCAATAAACAGAATATTTAAATACCTCATATTTTGCAGAAAGGGAAATATTCATGAATTCGTGATCAGTGATTTGTCAAGTGTCAATACTAAATGAAATTACAATCAACTAAAGAACTTGCAACCTGTTGAAATGTATAAACTCAAGCAAAATAAGCTATGTTTCACAGAATCTCGGGATGGGGGATGCAAGAACGAGGTGACCAAGGGCCTAGATTTGAGGATGACGACTTGCTGTGGTTTGGGGGTGGAGATCCCAATAGGTTTGAGGGGTATCACCCCTCATGGGGGTCAAGGAGTGGAGCCTCCACCTGGGTTGAGAGATGGCATCCCTCATGGGGTCTTTCCTGAGGCCTTCGAAATCACGCAAACCTATTAATTTTTAGACTGCGGGAATCTTTTTTAGACTGCGGGAATCTGGTAGCCAATTGAGCCTACCACATGAAGCTCTCACAAATTGATGTCAGGCCCCCAGCCAAACCGCACAGACCTTGTGCCTACCACATGGAACTCTTGCCAATCGAACCAGGCCCCCAGCCAAACCGCACAAACCTTCATGGCCCATGCCATTTCACAATTTTATCACTATGTTTTATGCAACATCAAGTCCTTCCTATTTATAACCAGATCTTATTTCTTTAAAAAACTAACAATAATGCTGAAGAATCTAACTAGTCTAAATGATGAGAGTTATTAGGGCCAAATTATGGTTGGCAAATGCATTTTTCTTTTAAAAAGTTGCAAGAAATCAAGTGTTGATTCAGAAAATTGCTTTTATGTTATTGCCTATGTATCAAAGATTCAAAAGTACTTAGTAAAACACAATGAATAAAGTTCACGAATGATGAGAGTCAAACAAATTAATAGTACTACTTAATTGCTTCCATAATTCATGTCCAACGGTCAATGTCTATATGATATAAATAATGCCACATACACTAGAATGCCCAAAGGCTACAAGTTTGCACTATAAATGTCAAAAACTGAAACATGATGATGAAAAGCAAAGTTTGACGACTCAGACTCAACTTAGCAGCCCAAAAGGTTAAGGGGCAGCAATGATGAGCTGCACAAGGTGTTACATGTGAGAAAAACCCAACAAATTTTTTTTTGGGGGGTGATTGAAAAGATGAAGCAAAAATGAAAAAGGGGACAGCTAGCCGTCCCTTAGATGTTTGGGGGCATCTCAGACGTACTCGATGTGTTCCGAGGATCGCTGACTGTCCCCGTGGCATTTCCAAGACATCCCCTTCAATCAGCAACATCCTCCAAAAAAATGATAAATTTTAAAGACGCCTAGAAAATGTCTCCATGGCATCCCCTGTCCACAGAATGTCCCTAGGGATTGTAATGTCCCTTTTTTTAGATGCCCTAGTTTTTGCCCTCATTCACAAATTCCAAGTAGCACAAGAATTAAAATAGAATTAGTAACATTATGTACCTGGTTGAGATCTTGCAGCATGTTAGGAAATCATGGAAACATAATCCACAAAAATTAAAAACATAGATCAATCCAACTAGGGTTAGGAACTTTAATGTAACCATAAGATATATTTAGTTTATTGATGGAGTCCAACCATAGGAGAGCCAGGATAAGGGACATATTACGGTGCCTTAATAAATCCTCTACTCTAGGCCCAAGAGCGGGATGTCATCCTTCTTGGCCTCATGTGGCCCTTGCCATCCATATGAAGGGGTGTACCTAGTGAGGAATCCATAGTTCATCAACCCTCTACCCTAGGCCCAAGAGAGGATACCATCCCTCTTAGCCTCATGTGGCCCTTGCCATCCATATGAGGGGGTGTACCTAGTGAGGCATCCATAACTGATCAACCCTCTACCCTAAGCCCAAGAGCGGATACCATCCCTCTTAGCCTCATGAGGCCCTTGCCATCCAAATGAGGGGATATACCTACCGAGGGATCCATCGTCTATCAACCCCCTACCCAAGGCCCAAGAGTAGATACCATCCCTCTTGGCCTCATATGGCCTTTCATCCATATGAGGGGGTGTACCTATGAGGAATCCATAACTATTCCCCTCTTCCATAACCACCCTTATCCTCCTTCCTATGATTGGAGTTAACATAATAGACAACCGCCATAAGGGTTTGAGGAAACTACAATAGGGTGTCTGGAGCATCCTTTCCTTCTGAGCCCAAGGGCGGGGCACAAGGTGCCCCCTTGGCCTTGTGGGACTATTCGTCACCGCCAATGAGGTGGTGTGCTTAGAAGAGGACCTCATAACAGTTTCTCCATCTGTGTATTTCCTTATTATCCCTACCATGATTAATTACAGCAAACATACAAGAGTTACACATTATTGTGTGTAATCTTCAAATACGATTAGATAAGAATATCATATTCATAAGTAAGAAATCATAAATAGGACCATTATTCATAGGCACAAAATCATAAACAAGAACCACTATGCTGCTTATAATAAGAACTAAAACTTCATGCCAATTTGTAGATAATATTCAGTGAGATCGTTATAAGACAGATCAGATCAGTTCGGTGTCATGCAATTGCCAATGCTTATCCACGTTCTGACTTCATTGTTCATTCGATTGTTGTTGAATGATTGATTGATTGAATGAATTCCCTGGATTTGATGATTCAAGGTATTGATGAGTTATGATTAAGTAATTGTGATTAGATGATTGAAGAGTGACGATGTAATGAATGCTAGTTTGATATATTGGTGGATGATGATTGAATGAATGATGATTTGATAGAGTGATGCTTTATTGCTGAACTGTATGTTTTCTTTATCCCAAGATGAAGTGATGATTGATGTGGATTTGATGATTGCTTTCTATATCTTGCTGACTGATTGTTTGCTTGATTTTTTGAGGGATTAATGATTGATGGAAGAAGGATGATGATTGATAAATCCTCCTTCAATGCTTGGAATACAATGTCCTTGATACTTTATTGGTGAAAGGCTCACCGACTTCTGTAAGAATTGAGTCGCCACTTTTCGTCGTTGCCTTTGAGAATAATATATTAGTCCCCACATTGATCTCCCTTGAATGTCCTCAAATGAAACCCCCTCCCCTTTATATCTTCCAATGTGGGGGAGAGTCACAACTCTTCCTCATGTCTGCCCTTTGCAAAGGTCACAACCTTTCACAATTACCACCCTTCGAAGGAGTCAAAACCCTTCATCATTTTTGCCCTTTGTGAGTGTCACAACCTTTCATAATTACCACCTTTTGAGAGAGCCACAACCCTTCATGATTGCTGCCTTTTAAAAGAGTCGCAACCTTTCATAATTACAACCCTTTTTAAAGAGTTGCAACCCATCATAAGTTATAACATTGAGTTTTGAAGGAGTCACCTTATTTTCTTCTTATTCCTTTTTCTCTTCCATTAATTCTTTCTTGAATCACACTTCCCTTTTCTCTTCCCTCCTCTCTCCCCTTTAAAATGAAGTTCTCCCTTTTTATATCTCATGTTTAAGGGAGTCACAACTTTTCATTTTATGTCTTTTGACCATTCATTAACTAAATTTTAATAATGTTATATTTTAATTTTTTTTATATTTCTAATTTTTATTCTTTTATATTTTTAATTTATTATTATTCAATCCTATTTCAAAAAAGGGACATTACAGGGGTTGTGTCCCGTGGACCACTGGTTATTGCATTTTGTGCAAGTTATTTGCATGTGGTGGCATGCTATTGCAAAAAAGAGTGTGTTATTATCAATTGATGTAATCTAGCATATTTTTGTCAATAAAAATACTTCAGTAAGGTGAAAGTGGTGAATAATTTGTTGAATCATATTACTGGTACCAGAGCTAATTTTCCTGCTAGCCTGTGAACCATGGAAGGAAAAGAGAGAAAAATAAAAAATGATGAAAGGGCATATCCATTTCAAGGTACCTTGATGGGAATTCAAAGGGGACAAGAATGAATAACAGAGCTAATGGCATAAATGTTACATCTTCAAAGCTACCTGCAAAATCCAAATCATGCTATAACATTTCAGAGAGGGAGAAGTTCAGCTTTGCGTCACCAACAGTGATTAGTCAAATGAGTCTCCTTCCAAAACTTACTAAGCCCGTGTTCATAAAAAGGAATGAAAACTCAAATGTTGAGACAATTACTTTAAGAGAGGTAAAAATATTTTTATGGACTTGGAGTATCAAGCGAAAGATTTCAAGGCTGTAACTTTTGTCAACTACTTGAAGATATTTGGGAAGAATTTTCGGGGCAATAGAGCCCTTAGTAGCAACTGGAATGATGAAAGAAGAGATCTGCAATAAGAGGTCAATAAATTAATTGCTCCATATTTGGTGGCAGCAACAAAATATCCACTTGAACATGGCTGTAGAAGTTGCAAACCTACTTTACACTCAGCCCTATGGTGGAAGAAGATGTCATTCAATTTGCCACATGCAACTGAAAGGTGTCACTGTTGCCTATGATTGGTGGCATTTGTCATACAAGGGCATATAGCTTTGTCCGTACTTTTGATAATTTCAGCTATTGTTGGACTGCTTTGAGTGGAAAGACAAGGATGACTTTAAGGCATTTGCCAGAATCAGACATCAGATCTTGGTCAGTTCATATATTGATGAATTTCACCAAGTTGCAGTTATGGTACTTTATGTATTAGAAAAATAAATAATTTCTCTCTTTTTCAAGGGTCTATTTAAGCCCCTCAAAGATCTGATTAAGGCCTTTGCACTCCCAACACTAAAACATGCTACTAGAAAGATTTTATCTTTGACACTTAGAACCATCTACACAAGGGAGCCAATTTTCATCTCGACCTGAAGCTATGTTCCCCAAGGATGGGTGCCAACAATTTTTTTCTGGTAACCATATCAGGGATGTTTTGGATATGCTTTGAAAATATTAACTAACTATCTCCAATTAAAAAATTGGCCCTAATGTCCTAGAAATGTGGGGACAACTGGATGTCCTTGAGACAGTTGGTGAAGCTAATGAGATCCCTCAACTGTCCCAAGGACGGTCAAACATCCTTAAGTAATTGCACTTAATAAAAAAACCCCAAAATCAATTAATAAATAATTTTGCTATTTTCTTTTGTGCCTCCCCACACTATACTCTGCCCTTAATGAGTAAAATAAGCCTCCATCTTCCATTCTAATTCATTTCTACATGCCAAAATATATTGTAGCTAAGTTGAAGGAAAAAAACAACAATTTGAGCAAGGTTTGAAGGTGCAGCTAGAGAGATCAAACCTATGGAAGCATCAGTGAGCAGTGAGACAGCAAAACAAGTAGCAGAGGTGACTCTTTCATTTGTTTGTTTGTTTGTTTTTGTGTTTTCTTTCTCATTTGTTTTCAAAGTTTTAAGGAAGAAATATTCAATTTTCTTTGTTTATTTTAAATTCACACTTGCATTATTTTTTCACAAAAGAACAGGAGAAATAGCAGTCACAATTGTAACTATTTAATGGAAGAAATAAATGCTAGAGTTTCAGCCTTGATTGGGGATTCATTAGGGTGTGAGAGTGCTCTGGCTGAAAGAGAAAAGCCCCATGACCTATTTGAGTTCCCTTCCACCATCTTGAAAATTTATGTAAAGGGTCCCTTTCAATTCCAAAAACCCTCCTCTCCAATTTGTGATAGCCTTAGACAAAAACAAAAACCATTCGGGGGAAAGTAAAGTGTGGTTGGGTGATATTTGAAGTCAAATTTTAAAGGTAGTTAAAACAGGGTATATTCTCATCTCTTAGACATTACAAGACATGGGTTAAGGTGTATCCAGATGAAATGGAGAATGAGAAGGTTGAGGTCAATAAATTGCATATGGAGGCGGATGCAAAGTCTAAGGGTGTACCAATGCCAATTCAGTGCATAATAAGATATTTCTATTCCATCCATGGTTACTAAGGGTAATGGTGATGGTCCTACAAGAGGAAAGAGAGACTAGTGCTAGTGAGAGGTCAAGAGTAGTTACACGAATTTTTAATATGCAAGCACGAGATGTGGTAGAGTTCTTCATTGCCAAATTTTCCGATGCCTGTGTATCACATTAAATGTGCACATTCTCCTCACTTCAAACAAATGTTCACATATGCAGCTTCTATTGGTCCATTATTTAAACCCCCCTAGGAGAACATAAAGTATACACTATCCTCCTTGAAAAAAGAATATTATAAGGTAAGTTTGATGATTAAGGACATGTGGCAAACTTCGATGAGGATGGACTGCTCTAATGTTATGGATGGATGGACCAATATTAAATGTTAGCCACTCATCAACATCATAGTCACATGTGTACTTGGCTCTTATTTTCTTCAAGCCATTGACAGTTTGGGTACGTGCAATATTCTAACAAATGTCCATTGTTCACATATCTAGCTTTTATTGGTCCCTTATTTACTCCCCAGAGAACATAAACTATACACTACCCTCCTTGATGAAGAATGTTTGAAGGTAAGCTTGGTTATAGAGGACGTGTGGCAAACTTGAATTAGGATGGACTGCTCTATTGTTATGGATGGATGGACCAATATTAAATGTTGGTCACTCGTCAACATCATAGTCACATGTCTAGTTGGCTCTTATTTTCTTTGAGCCATTGATTGTTTAGGGAAGTGTGATATTCTAACAAATGTTCACATATGTAGCTCCTATTGGTCCTTTTTATTTACCCAACCAGAGAACTTAACTATACACTACACTCCTTGACAAAGAACATTCTAAGGTAAGTTTGGTGATGGAGGACATGTGACAAACTTGGATTAGGATGGACTGTTCTTATTTTTATGGATGGATGAACCAATATTAAATGTTGGCCACTTATCAACATCATAGTCACATGTGTAGTTGGCTCTTATTTTCTTTAAGCCATTGATTGTTTAGAGGTTCAAACTTTCTTTTTTACATTTTGAGAGAGGTCGTAGTGGAGCTTGAGGCCTCAAATGTGATACAAGCAGCCATTGATTCAGCACATGCGCACAAATTAGCTAACATGATGGTGGAGGGTGCTTACGAGCACATTTTTTGGACCACGTGTTGTATTTATATTGAAAGGCATAGAGAAGATAGATTGGGTGAAACAAGTGGTGGCAAAAGCTAGAGATCAAATGTTCATTTGCAAACACCACAACTTCAATCTATTCTTAGTGTTATTTGACCATTCACTGTTATGCAGAATCTAATTGAGTGCACATCATAATCTTTTCCTCCCTTAGTCATATTCAGACTAAAGCGACTTATGAAATTGTGAAGTCTTGTTGTGCGAGACAATTTCATATGCAAGTCTGTTGGGAATTTTCCATCAGGGGCATGACACCTCTTTCCTCCTCCCTCTATGTCCCCTTTCAAATGAACTCTCCTCCCTTTTACATCTTATGTTGAGGGAGTCACAACTCTTCATTACATATCTCTTGACCTTTCATTGAACTTAATTACCTTGTAATTATATTACATTTTATTTTATTATTATTTATTCATTTATTTACTTTTAGATTTTAATTTTATTGTTATTTATTATTAAATATTGTTTCAGAAAGGGTACATTACAAGCCTACTTTTAGGTGTCACCGTAAACGCTCAAAGTTTTAGGTCATGCCATTGCTTCAGCTACTTTTCAATCAATTGTGAATCAGGTAGTTAGTGCATGTTGTGTTGTAAACATACATGCCCCAATGCAAATGGGGACTCCCAATTTTTTGCTTTTTAGGGTAGTGTGTAGGTGTCTTTGTTTTAGTCTCCTTATGCAAAGTGTTGAGTTTTTGGGGTTTTTGTCAGATTCAAACTATCATCAAATCAAGTCAATATTTCAATGTCTTGACTAGGAAGGGCAAATACGTCACCCTCACAGTGCTACAGCCACTGTTCATCTTTAGGTTGGTGCCAGTATGGTTGGAAAGATATTCTAATGCTACGTATGTGTTCAAATAGGTTAATGGAGAAAAATGCAACTTTTCAGGATTATTTTTGACAACTTTCTGTTTTTAAAAAGTTATTTTTTATTGATTTTTTCTATTTTTATTAAGTGTCGGTTTTAGCATTGATGCGTCAATTTGGGGAATTTCTATTTTTAGGAAGTGTCAGTATGGGTCTTGAGGTTTTGAGGCTGATCATGTCAAAATGCAATAAAAAAGGGTTGTCAGATATCAAGGAAATCATGTGGTCGCAAATTCATGTTGAAATTAACTTGAAAATCAAAAAACAGAAAAATCCCTAAGGTCAGATTTCCACTTAGAGCTCAAAATCAACTTACCTATGGGGGTTTGCATTAAAAGTAGGGATAAATGTTGGGACAAAAGTTGGGAACAAAAAAAAAAATCCTATGAGATTCGATTTTCCACTCGAGGCGAAAAATCAAATTACCTATGAGGGGTCACTTCAAAAGTTGGGATAAAAATTGGAAATAAAAAAATCCCTATGAGGTTTGGATTTCCACTCAGAGCTGAAAATCAACTTACCTATGGGGTTTGCATCAAATGTAGGGGTAAATGTTGGGACAAAAGTTGGGAACAAAAAAAAATCCCTATGAGATTCGATTTCCCGCTCAAGGCCAAAAATCAAATTACCTATGGGGGGTCACTTCAAAAGTTGGGATAGAAGTTGGAAATAAAAAAATCCCTATGCAGATTGAATTTCCAACAATGAGGATTAGTATCCTTATAGAAGGCAATTTTCCACCAATGAATGAAATCAAAAGCTTTATGGCTTTTTTTAAAAAAAAAGAAAAATTGCCTGAGGGAAGAAGTCAAGAGTTCTCTTTCACAAGTTGCACACAAGGCAATAAAGCAAGTTTTTATTAAGGAAGAAAATCAAGAGTTTTTTTAAACTAATTGCCTATGAGAAGGAAAGACTAAGAGTTTTATTGTTTTTTTCTACAAAAACAAAAACATCAGACCTCCTTAATAAATGATTCACAAATCTATAAAGGCAGATCAAGGCATTCACTTCAATCACAATGTAGTTCGATGCAAGGTGAGGCGAATTTGGAGACAAGACTAGAGGTGAGACACATAAATCTTATCATTTGAGAAGAAGAAATCAGGCATTAAGTGTGTAAACCCAGAATTGGAAGATGAGATTTCTAGGTTGATGGTATTCGAACTCAGGAAATCAAGACTTAAATCAAAAAAATCAGAAATTGATATTGCGAGATTGATAAGTTGTAATCAGGATGTCAAGGTTTTACAAGATAAATTTACAAATCATGTGTCAAGGTTTTACAGGATAAATTTACAAATCATGTGCAAGAGTCTTCACAAGTTGATTTCTTTCAAATTTTGATTAAGTGTTAACGATTATCTTCTTGCAAAATATGTTACTTCTAAGACAAGTCTTTCCTCTTGTTTTGCAAGGATTCATACATGGAGAAGGTGCAAGTGAAAGGTGATTTTCAAGATGGAGATGACAAGCAAGATGATGACACGGGACCGAGCATTGCATGAACAAGGATGATTACAACATTGAAGCATCAACAAGGCAGATGCAAATGATTTATCAAGCAAGAAAAGAAGATTAAATTTGGAAACCAAAAATGGAAATTAAAGTGCAAGTGCAGTGATTCAAGGTCGACCACCATACAAGGAAGATGTTCAAGATGAAGAAATTCGATGAATAAAACTTCAATTTTGAAGGAAGCCAAATGAATGATCATCTAGGGGCCAAGACCACCATGAAGGCAGAAGGAAAATTTACACAAGTGAAAAATCATTTGAAAAGAGACATTGAGTATCAAGGGATATTGTTTGAAATGCAAAAGCAGATTCAAGGGAAAGTACGATGAGGTGGTATTTGCCTATTTTCAACCAATCAAACGACTCCATTTCATCGCCATGACCAGATGCATCGAATTTGCCACCAAGGAAAAAGATAATGTAAACATGCTTCTAGAAGATCATCCCATGTGGCAAGGAATTTTCCTATTGGCCCATAGGAAATTCTTTATTTTCATTGGATAGAATTTAATGATTGTAGGTGGTAGTTAAGGAAAACCCTAATTAGGGTTATTTTGATTAATCTTGGTCGTTGATCTTGGATCAATCTAAATCATCCATTGTACTTGGGGTCTCAATGTAAGGCCCACTCATTTCATTTCGCAAGAGATTTTTCTGAAGAAATTGTTGTAAAGATACTGCTTGAGTAATAAAAAAAAATCATTGAAGTTGAGTGAATACTTGTTAGCTTTCGCAAGTTAACATGGTTTCTTATTTCTCATTAGAATAGATTTATTTTGCAAGTTGTTAGTAGATGAATGAAGGATTGATAGTTTTGCTTATGGTGAAATTGTTAAGTTCATACCTTTTATGATTGGGCGATTTTTAATTGTAGTGTAAGGTTAGCCTGAAACTTAACTTCTATTACTTTGTTCATTGTTCAAAATGTTGGTGAACATGAGTAATGTGATAATCAATTAGGATCTTTAGAAGATTGCACTGTCTTTGTGGAGTAGTTGAAATTGGCAAAGCAAAGATATGTTTATTTTCACCTCTACAATATTGGTCTCTTGAATTCTTAGGATTAGTTTAGGGTTAGAATTATCTTCCTAAAACCCTCCTCTTTTGCATTTTATTTTCAAAAGTTTTCGTAGAAGCAAGTCCAAAGAAAAAGCAATATCATTCGAATTAAAAAGTGAAGGAAGTTGGCAAAACTTGGAATTGAGTAAAGTCCTAGAATAATTACGCAAGTACCCCTTGGATTACTAGCATACATCAAACCAATTGAGTCTATCCCAAACAGCAAAATTGCCTACATTTGGAACCTTGGAGTCAACTTTGTAATCACATAGTTTAGCATATTGGAGATTTTGTTGAATTGAGTGCCTTTGGTATCTTACTTTGTGTTGGATGTGCATAAAAACCACACCAACAATGCCCAATTCAGAAAATTTTTTTGATATTCTTTGATGATTTATTGATCTATAATAAAACTTGGGAAGACCACTTGACAATGTGACACTTGGATATAGCCCTTGGGATATTGCAGCAACAAGTCCTCTTTGCAAGAGAATCCATGTGTCATCTTAGAGTTACAGGGATTCCATACTTGGGTAGTATCATTAGTTCTCAAAGTGTTCAAGTGAATTGGTAGAAGATCCAAGCCATTAAGGATTGGCCAAACCTTACTACAGTACTAGTCGGAGAGGGCCTAGGAAGTTTGTGATATCCCCTTTTCTGAAAAAGAATTTAATAATTAATATTAATTAAGATAAAAATATAAAAATAATTAAATAAATAAATATTATTAAAATAATTTATATTTTAATCACAAATTAAGTCAACAGCATTATTGATAAGTATTACTGAAGAGTATTCTAACAGCTCAGTTATGAAACATAATATACGACAATATGTAAAGTGCCTTGACAAATTTGATGTTTTATCCCTGTTTTTCTGCCTTAAGAATTTTGTCAAACACTTCCCTTGCAACCTCAGTTTGCTGACGTTTGTTTGTTTGCTTTGATTTTTGAATGC
>MU224024.1:1386962-1430760 GCA_018584345.1 Thuja plicata | reverse complement strand
TTAGTAACCTTATAAGTAATTAATTTAATATATCTTTTCCCCCTTATTTCTTCCTTTTTAGCCTTCGGGGAAAATAAAGGCTAAAATAAAATAAGTAACTAGTGCCAGTCAAAAAGGGGACATTACACAATACTTATAATAGTTGATCAAATACAATGATCTGATATAAGAACTAAGTCCATCGTTGAAGATTATTAAACGTTAGTTGATCATATTCAATATATTTACGGGACCAGCTGACGATAATAGAGTATTCAATGATTTCAACACAAACCGAATAGAACATGGTATATTGCTTCGATCATCAAACATGAGGGAATTTTTAAAACTATCACTCCCTAGTATTAATCAATGAGAAGTCAACATGGTGTGATGTCATATCACTGCCAATGAAAAATAGGAATTCTTTGCAATGACTACCAGCATAACAATCGATTGATTCTGAATAGTCACAGTTAGAGAAACTACTAGGTCAGCAAGGGAAACAATGATCTAAAGAGTCTCCGACAATGGTTAGCATGGGACAACAATTACTTATGTAATACAAATACTAAGAAAATAAATAATAGCATGCAGGCACAATAAGACTTGGTTACAGAGAACCCTTCAATAAAAGACGATAACCATGTAGGGTTAGATGCTATGGTCTATAACAAAAATCAATATAAGTCTCTGACGATAGTTAGCTACAATTATAAATAATAGAGTTTTTAGTATAACCAATGAGAATATATATATATATATATATATATATATGACTTACATCGAGAGACACGATGCCTATCAATCAAGGATAAGAAATCGACTTGTCAAAAGATGTTTACGTATTAGAGGGGATGCAGATTAAGCCAACAAAGGGACACGCCTTTTCACTGAAGACGTTGCAACTGATTCATAGGATATATTATGAGGTTCGATCTCACTTCAGCAGATCATCGATTTAGAAGATCGAAAAAGAATAAGGAATATAAGAATATAATTGTTGCTCCTCACAAGGAAGAGTTAAGAAAGAATAAGATAATGGTATAAAAAAAATGGATACTCTAAATGAGTCAGTGACCATGTTGCAAGCACAGTGTGATAGCAAATAAAGCTATGACGTAGCTATGGAAAGTATTGACTTACAGAATATTATATCTGAATTCTATATAGATTATGTATACAATATATATAATGATGACATTAGAATTATTTATACTGTATTATATATATATATAAAATCATAGTACAAAGGATATATATAGCAAGATCATAAATGTATAAACATATATATTCAAATTATATTATATATATATATATATATATGCTCCACGGAGTTTCCGGGACGGGGACGTGTTTCCGGTACGGGTAGGGCTCCGAGCCAATTTTTAGGGGACGGCTATTAAAAAATAGGGGAATTTTTATATATATAGAAAGAATTCAAATATACATATCATAACGTTGATAAACATTCACCATAGACATTTTAGAAGCTCAAAACAATGAATACATAGCAAATTAACAAAGTTCAAATACTTTCATTGTAAAAATATGGAATACATATAGCGAAAATGCCCAAAGGCTCCAAGTTTCATGCATGAAATGACATAAAGAGAAGTCCAACTAAAATACTAAATAGTAAACATAGAAGTTCAACTCCATAATTAGATGTCCATAATAATCAAAATCAGTAATGTATCAACAAATAATATATGTCAAATATATGACTGTCCTCTACAAAAACTTTGTTGCTGCTCCTCTTTCTTCTTCTTTTTGGCAAGAATGAATGAAATGAATAAATGAAAGAGAGTTAGGCTTTTTATGTTTTTAGCATCCATACTAGGGTCTAGTATCTTTTATTTAATATTAGAGTCCACGTGGGGTCTGCCGAAAACCAAACAAATTAAAAAAAAAATTCACTTTTTAAGACTGGCGGCCGTTTTTTTTTGGCTGGGAAATAGGGGACGGATTTGGGTACCGGGGACGGCTCGTCCCCGGTACCCAAATCCGTCCCCTATTTAGGAAACTTTTTTTTTTCGGTTTCTAGAACGTCCCCGATTTGGGAACGAAAAGGGGACGTTGAAAATCCATCCCCGCGTCCCCGTTTCATATCCGGGACGGGAACAGGGGTACAAGGGCAGGGGACGCGTCCCCATGGAACACAGATATATATATGCAAGTTAATAATAATAAAATCGCAATAATATGTATACATATAGGGTAATACATGAGATATTAATCATATATGTCCATGTTCTGATTTGTTACTATTTAGTACTGGAAGAGGAAGGGACTGAAGTGTTTCCAAGGAGAGGCCTGTCTAAATCCAGTCAATAGGTTGATTCCCAAGATAGGGTAGGGATCAGCGACCCTGAGCACCTTGCGGGCATAGTCCCAAGATAGGATAAGGGCTTGGATCTGTATACCTTGAGGGAACCTATTGTGATTGGTATCTAAGCAACTTGGTTATGTCCTAATCTTCTTCTTCTTGGACTGAAATGGTAATAAGGGTAGTATGGACATTAAGGATCATAAATAATAAGATTGCTCAATATGTTTGGTGAATGTATAACTTTCCTTATTTTGAATAATGGAATAACATAGATTTGATTCAATACAACTTAGTCCATTCAATTTAGGCCATAGGAATATTAAAATGGGTTAAAACAGGCCTAAACCTGGCAAGGGACATTACATAGTTACTACTAGAGATTCATTAGGGGTTTCTCATAGCTAGCAGTGCCACTAACTCACATGATTAAGAAGAGAACCTTTAATGGATGGCATAGCTCAAGAAGCATTTTGAGAAGCTTAAGTAATGTGTGCATGCCCCATACTTGCCATTCCCAATTCTCGCAACCATTTAATGTGGAGTGTAATCTTCAAGTGAGGCGATTAGAGATATGCTAATGCAAAAGGGTCATCCCATAGCATTTGAGAACAAAAATTAAAAGCTTTAGAAAGGGCATTTTCTATTTATGACAAAGAAATGTTTTCTATTATGCATGCTTTGGCTAAGTTCAAACAATACTTAGTCTATGCCAAATTTGTAGAATGAATAGGAATCAGGTAGTTAGGGCCGAGTTCAGAAAATTTGGTTTGGCATTCTTTGATATTTATTGATCTATAATAGAACTTGGGAAGATCACTTGAGACACCTAGATATAGCCCTTGGGATATTTCAGCAACAAGTCCTCTTTGCAAGAGAATACATGTGTGATCTTAGAGTTACAGGGATTCTATACTTGGGTCGTATCATTAGTTCTCAAAGTGTTCAAGTGAATTGGTAGAAGATCCAAGCCATTTAGGATTGGCCAAATCTTACTACAGTACTCATAGAGAGGGCCTAGGTAGTTACTACTAGAGATTCATTTAGGGTTTATCATAGCTAGCAGCGCCATTAACTGACATGATTAAGAAGAGAACCTTTTATGGATGGTATAGCTCAAGAAGCATTTTGAGAAGCTTAAGGAAGTAATGGGCGAATGCCCTATACTTGCCATTACCAATTCTCGCAACCATTTAATGTGGAGTGTGATCTTCAATTGAGGTGACTAGAGCTATGCTAATGCAAAAAGGTTATCCCATAGCATTTGAGAACAAAAATTAAAAGCTTTAGAAAGGGCATGTTCTATTTATGACAAAGAAATGCTTTCTATTATGCATGCTTTGGCTAAGTTCAAGCAATACTTAGGCTGTGCCAAATTTGTAGTATGAATAGATTGCAATAATCCAAGGCAACCATTCACACACACACACACACACACACAAAGAGGAAATAGAGAAAGCTGTAAAATAATAGAATGATCACATTAAACCCAGTTCTAGTCTATTTACATTATCAGTTGTACTTGTAAAGAAAATGGATGATACAATGAAGATTTGTATAGATTACAAGGCGTTATACAAGAAGACAATTGAGAACATATATATCATTCCTAAGATCAATGAGCTTATTGATGAATTGCATTGAGCAATCTAATTTTTAAAAATTGTCTTGAGCTCTAGCTACCATCAGATCTAGGTGTGATGAGAACCTACACAAGCCTACTTTTAGGTGTCACCATGGACACTCAAAGTTTTAGGTCATGTCATTGCTCCAGCTACTTTTCAATAAGTTGTGAATCAGGTATTTAGTGTCCAGTTTAGAAAATCTGTTTTGGTATTCTTTGATGATTAATTGATCTATTATAAAACTTGGGAAGATCACTTGAGACACATGGATATAGCCCTTGGGATATTGCAACAACAGCTCCTCTTTGCAAGAGAATCCATATGAAATCTTAGAGATTCTATACTTGGGTCATATCATTAGTACTCAAAGTGTTCAAGTGAATTGGTAGAGGATCCAAGCCATTTACAATTGGCCAAACCCTACTACAGTACTCATTTGAGAGGGCCTATGTAGTTACTATTAGAGATTCGTTAGGGGTTCCTCAAAGCTACTAGCAGCACCACTAACTGACATGATTAAGAAGAAAACCTTCTTATGGATGACATAGCTCAGGCAACATTTTGAGAAACTTACGAAAGTAATGAGCTCATGCCCTATACTTGCCATTCCTAATTTCTCACAACCATTTGTTATGGAGTGCCATCTTCAAGTGAGGCGATTAGAGCTATGCTAACGGAAAAGGGTCATCCGTAGCATTTGAGAACAAAAAATAAAAGCTTTAGAGGGCATTTTCTATTCATGACAAAGAAATGCTTTCTATTATGCATGTTTTGGCTAAGTTTGAGCAATACTTAGTTTGTGGCAAATTTGTAGTAAAAATAGATCACAATATTCTTGGCAAGCAAGATTTGAGTGATCAGCAACAAAAGTAGGTAAGTAAGCTTCAGGCTTGTGATTTTGACATAGAATATGTGAAGGGTAGAAAGAATATGGTTGCTAATGTTCTTTTCCATATGTATACTTCCTATTCCATTTCTTCTATTGTTGTTGATTGGAAGGCTTCTACATGACAAAATATGGTAAGTACTAAGATTTTAGATGGAAGAGTGAAGGATAACAAGTATATTGAGGCAAATGGTCTAATCTTGTATAAGAAAAAAATTCTCCTTTTCCAAGTCCAAGATGAAGGAGAAATTTATGAGGACTTCAAATGATGCACTTATGACTAGTCACCATGGCTTCTACAAGACCTATGGACAGTTCAAAGAGATTTTCTTGAAAGGGCCTCAATGAAGAAGTTCTTAAATATTTTATAAAGTGCACTAGTTGTTAGCAAAATAAATAATAAGATACTTTTCTAGTAGGTTTACTACAGCCTTTGCCACTTCTCAACTACAAATAGGAAAGTATATCCATGGATTTCATCACAAGACTTCCCAAGGTAAATGGCAAGGATTGTATTTTTGCTATAATGGATCGCTTACTAATAATGTACATTTCTGTTCCTTTCCTTTTGAGTTCAAAGAACAGCAAGTAGCCATCTTGTTTTTCAGAGAGGCATGTCAACTACATGGCTTAGCAAGACCATTGGTAGCAATAGGGATAACAAATTCCTCAACTTCTTCTGGCAGGAATTGTTTCATTTGGTTGGCACCAAGCTTACTCCTAGTACCAATGATCACCCCTAGACAAATGGATAGCCAAATATAGGAAGAAACTAGGTCAAAGGGCACTTGAGGAACTATGTCATAGATCGACAAACATGGGTTAAGTGGTTGCATCTTGGAGATCATTGTTATAATACCACTTACCACATGTCCATTGACATGACAACTTTTAAGGCACTATATGTATATGATGCACTCACCCTCACTAATGTGGTGTTCACTAACAATAGGATACCAATGTCCAGTGACTTGGTGGAGCATAGCTAAGACATTTTAAGGTCCCTTAAAGATCATTTGCAATGGGCCTCAAATCAATACAATTGTACACATATTGGAACCATTGGGGATATGGTCTTTCTATATGTAAAGCCTTATAGGAAGGCATCCATTAAGCAAAGTGGGGCTGAAAAACTCAAACCCTACTTCTATGGACCATACAAAGATTTGAGGGATGTTGGTGAAGTGGTCTATGAGTTGGAATTACCAATACCAGCTCAGATTCAAAATGTTTTTCATAAGTCTTGCCTCAAAAAGGAACCTACCCAACATATTGCACCATTATTTGATCTGACACCCCTGAATGATGAGGGGAAACTTATATGGGTTCTTGATGCTATTATTGACATATGAGAGTGTCATGCTGCCACCATGATACCTTTTCATCCATCCTTAAAAGAAAGTACAAATAAATTAAATCGGGCATGCACCGCTGATCAGAAAATTGTCTTATTTATAAGACGTTAAAATTTTCTAATATTTAACTGACTCCCTTATGTAAGAGCTTGAGTTTAAATAAATGAAAACAAGTAAAAATGTCGGCTGACCTTTTACAGAAATGAAAACAAAATAATTAAAATAACTGTTAGCCAACCTAATCTTGGTACCCACCTTTTGAGAAATAAAAATAAATGTATGCTTGCTCGGCCAACCTCCACCTATAGGCGATTTGAAAAGTAAACAAAATCATATATGTCTTGTTTAAAGAGACCGACCTCTTATGGATAAGCGCCTCTCTTCATGGAGCCAACCAAGTAGAAGTTACACGCAACTAATAAGGAATAACAAACAACACTAAATGAAGAGTTCCATCCCTTGCAAGTAAAGAGTTGTGTCTCCATTGTAAGATACATATAGGAGGACAGTTCATTTGATGAAGCATACATAGAAAGGAATCAAATCAATGAGGATCAGATCTGATATAAGAAATCTACATGCAGAAAACAGCAGACTTGTGAACTAACAAGTATTGTGGTATGCAATGCTATGTTCTTATCTAATATATATTCTCATATGTATTTTGATATAGTTAGTAAGGAGAATTACTAAACTATCTAGATTCTTCAATTATTGATTTAATTTATTTATTCTTCTACAAGCAATCATGTATGGGTTAGTAAGGAGACGTGATTGGGAAAGCAGATATGGGTTCCGCCTCTAAGTAGGCCACTCCAATGTTGGATGGACAAGAAATTCCTGCCACTTGTGGGCCAAGGGAGTGTTATATCACGCCCTTGGGCCTAGTTGTGGCGAATGATCTGGGCACCCTATCGTGCATTCCTCCCCAACCCCTACGATGGTTGGTTGTTGGAAGTGAAACTAAAGAATAGAAGCAATCATGTATGGGTTAGTAAGAAGCCATGATTGGAAGAGCAGATATAGGTACCTCCTCTAAGTAGGCCACCCAAATGTTGGATGGACAAGCAATTCCTGCCACTTGTGGACCAAAGGGTTCTATATCTCGCCCTTGGGCTTAGTTGCGGCAAATGTTTTGGGCACCCTATTGTGCATTCCTCACCAATCCCTACTATGGTTGATTGTTGGAAATGAAGCTATAGATTTAAGTATGTATATTAATTGCTTATTTACTTTACAAAATTCAATAAATATCATATGATTTAATTATAGAACTTTATTTGTCAAACAAATTATGTTGTGGAATTGTTACTTAGGGCACAATCAGGTATACCCCAAGTAGGGGACATTACAAAAAGAAGAAACTAAAAAATAAGATTGTCATAGAACTGGTCCATTGGAGGAACCTACCTTCAAAGGATGCTACATGGGAGTGTCAAAGATATTTGACCATCCAAGACTCCATTGCTTGTGGGCAAGCAATTCTTGTAAAGGTGGACTTGAAATGTCTCTTTTTCATTAATTAATCATCTACGGACCCATGAGCTCATTCCTTTATTTCCCAGTGGGATGAGGAAACAATTTTAATAAGCTGGTCATGATTTAGAAAATAAGCACAACAACATATAAAATTATATCTAAATTTTAGCATGGAGCTTGGATTTCCATAAAGGGAGGTTACGACACTCCATTTAATTATGACATATTTATGAAAGAGTTACAAGTTGCTTTTAAGAGGATGTTACGATGACCAAAGTGGGGCACTTATTTTGAGGTGGCGACTTGACTTGAATATCATTTGTTATTCTGAGAATGATGACAGCCCATGGGGCATTGTTATATGGGCCCTCCTTTGTGATATAAATTAAGGTGTTTGACCATGAGGATGGACTTTTTCTCTCATATTTTACTAGTACAGTGCTCATAGTTAAGGATGAAAACCCTTGAGTCTAGATCCCATAGGACAATACCCCTTTGGTTCTTGTGGCAAGTCTCATTTAGGGATTGCGTCTGTGCTGAAGGTATTATATTTTCTTTTGTCAGGTTGACCTGTGAACTCAAACAAGAGTGTAGAGCAAACATCAGATTAGATTTTGGGAATTGCTTGTGTGTTGTTGCATGTTGTTGCAGTTTATTAGCATGTTGTGGCATGATATCGCAGAAAAATTGCATGTTATTATCCATTGATGTAACCAGCATATTTTGTCAATAAGAAACAAACTTCAGTGTGGTGAAGGTGGTGACTAATTTATAAACATTTTGAAGAGGTCATCTCAGCCTTGCAATTGAGTTAAATGCCACTGTAGCACAGTTGTTTCTAAGGGTATAAACCAAATTCCCAAAGGAACTACATTGAGGCATTGTTAACCTTGTAATTGGCATTACTTTGTTCTCTGGAAAACAACCCTGTAGGATAACCAGCAGCTAAGAAAACTAGTGCACGATTCTGCCCCCTTTACAGTCTAAATGGTAGATTGTTCTTCAAACATACCAGTTCCAGCCACATATCTTTGTTTGGGGCTCCTAATCTCACTTACATACTATGTTATTTTACATAGACCAGCTAGAACACAAGCCAAGAAACTCCATTAGCATATTTTAGCACTCTATCCCTGAGCTACCAGCCCCTGTGCAGTTTAAAAAGTAAATTGTTTTTCCAACACTAGAGGCATTCAAGCATCCTCGATTCACAGCACTAACTTTAGGTCTTCATCCCCCATAGAATCACCTAGAGGGAAATATCCAAACATTATCCACTTAAACTTAATCTCTAAACCGAATTGCTTAACAAGCTCCTCCACAAACAAGTGGTAGCTAAGGACACCCCTTAAAACATCCACATTCCTCAAATTACTTGGTAACTAAGAAGTTGATATCTGATTCTTTACTATTGCTTACAGATAACCATAATTGCTCCGGCTCCAGCGATTGTCGAGTGCCTCCTGCTAGAGAACGTCTCTGCAGCAGAACTCCGAATTTGGATGTCATTTTAACTTAGATATGCCCTAATAAGCACATGTATGCATTTAGCCATTAGTCTCATCAGCTAGCAATTTCTTAAACTAAGAAATTCAGGATTAACTAATCATCCATTGTGTTAGACACTAGGAAATTACACAGGCTGCTTTAACATTGAACTACTTCGCCCCTTCATAATACAGAGCCCCTTGGATTGTACATGCTAGTTACATTGTCGCAGCACTCGGTCAAACATCAAAAGAGAAACAGGACATGCTAGGATCTGGACCGAAAACACTAGAAGATCTCTTTCTACTATATAACACTTCGTGCAATATTTCACTAATTTATATCCATAATTGTATGTCAGGGAACCCGTCTCCTTTTTTCGCCTTATGATGCATGATCTATAATGTTTGCGAGCTAAACTTACATATTTTTCCTTAAAAAGTATTTCATTCCTTCTCGTGAGCTACGAAAACCTCGCGTCTACTACAAAATAGAATGCCAAGTCCCCTGAATTGCTATTAAGTGGTCGGAAATAAAAGATCAAATGTCACATTAGTCTATGAATGTGAATTGAGTATAATCAAAGCAGATCAATAATTCCCGCACCCATTCACGTACAAAGCCCAATACCTGAGTGAGTGATAATATGAAGAGCAATGACATGATCTGCTGGCTCCGCGGCCTTGGAGATTGCCCATGTCAAAAGCTGGTGACTGCTCACCCCAGCCTTGACTGCCACCAGAATGCATCTGCTCCTGCTTCCTTTCTCCTCCGCGGCAGTCATTTTAATTAACTACATACAATTCTTCTGCCCCCCTTTTGGCATTGATTTCTCCATTTCCTTCGCATGGAATTAGGGGACCGGCTGGTGATTCCTCCCTCCAAGCAGAGAGATGTGTGTACCACCAAACTCACCCATCCACTTCAACTCACACTCTTCTGCTTACAGGTTTCTCGTCATCAATTTACAGGTTTCGTGTCGTTATTGGCAGGCACGAATATAGTCGTTGTTCACTTATGTGGGTACCCAATGCTACTTAGGCATCCATAAAATCAAGGAAAAGGAATTTTTAGTAAAACTCTGTGTCGTCATTAATCGATATGAGTCAAATTAGATGACACGAACGTGCGAACATGAGGAAAAATAATGGGAAAAATAATTTAGGCTGTGGTCCCACAAAGGGGCTGCTCAAAAGCAATGTGGAGGAGTGTTACTCAAGACAATGTAGGTAGGATCCTTTTCAACTAGGTGGTTTAACAGATTCCCACAAATTACACAAAGTATGTCTATGTGAGAAATCATTCAAAGGCACTCTTCAATGATTCAAGGAAGGTGAATATAGACGAATTTTCTTTTAGTTATGGGTTTACTTTCATTAAGTTGTCTTTAAATGTAATGATAAGTATGCAAGTAAAATGTCTATATATAAAAGTTGGCAAAACATTTGAGTCTTGTTTAATTATAATTCGTATCTATTTTAAAGGTCTAGACTAAATTAAATTACCAAATCATTAAATTAGGTCAATTTTATAAAAAAAGGACAAACCTAGTTTAAATTTATGGATATATATTTATAATTAGAATTTTAAGATTTAAATTTGAAAATGGACTTAAGTTGGTCCATTTGCTATAATTTGTTTTCTAGGGGAAGAGCACCATTTACTGTTCATGTTTCAATTATTGTCTATATTCCAATTACCGTTCACTCCATGTACACTTAACCCCCAAATTACTAATATTAAAGAAGCCAAAAAATTGATAACTAAAAGTTCATTAATAAATTTCACATGTATCAATAGCAACCCACATCTACCCTCAATAGTTAGTATTTGTAAACTTTAATTGGAAAATGCAACTTTATTAGTACCCATAATGCATGACTAATGGGGCGTTTGTGCATAAGTACTAGAATTTTTTGAGGTTGTTGTAGTGCCTAGTTATCAAGGCATCTTTAAGTACGTATTGAGGGACACTTTGAAATGACAAGTTTTATACCCTTGAGTTCATAACTTATCCTACAATGTGCATTGTTACTACTAAGAAGTCAGTACAATAGCTATAAGCAGTCAAATTGCATAGGAAACAACCAAAAAAATCATTGAATGTTGGTGTATCATTTTGGATTTGTGGGGTACGCGCAGTTAGCTATAACTATTGATATGTTTCCCCTATGACTTTAGTGTGAAATATTCTAATTGTATTTTAGATTGTTGTAGAAAATGGATAACCCTAATTCATTATGATCATCTAGGATTCCTCTAGAGCTCATTAAGAAGCATTATTCAATAGCATTACATCAACATTTTAATACTATAATAATAGAATTATTTGCATAAGAAAATTATATAATAGAAGATAAGTAGAAAATTAGTTGATAATACCTCTATAAGCCACTTTAAGGGAGTGATCCTCCAAAGTTCTCCAATGAGAATATAATTTACAACATGATGAAAATAGACTAACCACAACCCATTATAAATAACATTATTATGTCATGGATATTGTCTAGGTTGACCTAGTTACCTATGTAAAGATTATATAAATGAGCATATAACATAATTAAGGGTTATGTTAGCCGCAAATCAGCCACACATCTTAATACAATCAATGGATTAAGGGCATATCATGTGAATCTGTTAAATAAATAATGTTATCAATGCAATTCAATTGTGGATGATTTTTCATGAAGTATTAATTTTCTCATGTAACATATTCAATAAGAGAATTATTTCACTTGATCAAATACTTCATAGTCACCATCACTTGCAACCTCTTAGTGTGTGCTTGAAGGATTCCCTTGGTTTCCAAAATCATTCTTCCCTCCTCGGTAAGCTTTGGTAACTTTGCTTAGGTTGAACTCTTTATTCAATAACCTTCTTTAGGAAAGAAACATAGAATATCAAATGTATTTTTTTTATAAGATTGCTCCAATTCGTATGCTATAATGACAATTCTATGTAAAACCTTATTAGAGCCATTATACTTGTATGCAAATGTGTTAACTGTATTTGTTGTTTTGATTAATAGGTAAAATTGGGTTTTGAAGGGGTCCCTCCCAAAACCCTTTACAACCAAAGCATAAGCAGAATAAACATTATGAAACACTACCAAAAACTAGGAAATGAGCAAAAAAATGCCCTGCATAAGACAACAAAAAACCACCCGGAACAACTAGCAGAGCCCAACAAAAAAAGGAAGCACCCAGCAAAGCTCCCAGATCAGATTTCAGTGCTAGCCAGAGCAAGATTACTCTTCAGAGTATCATCCATTTTGTCTTCAATCTCCTCCATCCTCCCGATGATGGATTTGAGCTCATTAGCATTCTTGTTAACAGGCGGGAAGTGTTTTTTTAACACTGACCCTAGTTCTAGTTCCTGGCCCTCTGCTTTCCTCCAGGATATCATCCATGTGGTCTCCAGGATTCCCCAATCCATTCTCCAGAACCTTCATCGGGGCTTTGAGATTGGAGCTAGTAGCTTTCATACTATCTTTGCTATGCTAGAGAATCTTGAAAATGGTGTTCTCGAGCTTGTCCATCTGACCCTTGATAGTTTCCATTGATTTCCCCATTTCCTTAGTGACTTGCTCATTACTTCCCCTAGCCATCTGTTCCTGGAGCTTATTATTATTAGCCTCCAATTTTATGCATTTTAGATTGAGCATTTTAATTTCTTGAAAGCACCACTTCTTGAACCTAAAAGAGTACAGAGCCTCAACTTTAGCCATTTGGAGAGCCCCAATGGTGATCTCTTCGCTATCATTGAAATCATCGAAGATAAGCTTAATAGAAGACTCTCTGACCCTCCTATTGCTGACATCCTCCATTTCCTGCTCAGAGATTTCTTTAGTTTCATGTGACATTGTAACATCATGCCTCACCCCAGCAACAAAGTTACCTAGAATGGGCACCTCCTCCTTTTCTTTCCTTTCCTCCCTGTCAGGACCCTCCATGGTGGAAAACTAGATAACTTTATCCACAAGGTACTCTAAATTCTTTGAATTTTGGCCAATATTCTCACTAGACATACCTTCCATGTTGATGGAATCCTCCCTAGTTTCCAACTTTTCCTTCTCATTGTTTGAGTCATGGTCATTGTTCCTCCCTCCCCGAGGCTGGTTAATATCCTCCATTTTGACCTCTTCCTCATCAACGTTCTTCTCAATATTGCCATGCTCTATTTTTTTGGCTTCCTCCTCAACCTAAGTATCATTCTCTCCTCTTGATTCCTCTGTAGCATCTTATTCCTCATTGTGACTAGGGTTCTTTTTAGCCATGTGCAATGATATCCTCTTCACAGAAATACTCAATTTCTGAGTCACTATCACCACTCCAACTTTTCTCTTCCTGCTTAGCAGCGCTAGACCCACCTTTCTTGGAGTTGCCTTCCAAACCCTAACGTGCTTTCCATTTTCCCTTTCTAAAACCAAGGGTTTTATTAATGGGTTTCGAGACATTATCCCTTATGTTCTCATAGATCAACAAAATCAAACCCTCATGCAAAACATGCTTCTTAAATTTCTTTTTATGCTCAGAAAGACTTTTAAGCAGAGAACTATGCAAATAGTAGGGAATGTTCACCAAATCTTTGTACCTGAAGTGATTTAATAGTATGAAGTGGTGAGACTACGCCCTTGTGAAGCGGTCATCCAAGGTGATGTACTCCATGATAACCATCAACACATTCAGCCAATTTTTCTTAATCTTGTTGACATTAATAAAGTCATTAGCCTTCACATCAATGAAAGTCTTTTTCTCTTTTTCAGACTTCGAAAACTTTTTCATAGCCATGTTTGAAATCTTGTGATTCTTATAGAACTTCATACCTCGGTTAGGGATACCAGTAATTTAGGCAATAACTTCCACCGTAAGGGCATTCATCTTACCATACATGGTTACCTCATTATTATGCCATCCCTCATAAAATTTATGAGTCACTGTTTTGTCATAACCATGAAGCTTCTTCAAATACGGGGTAAGACTACCTTTATTCAGTTTACGCCAAACCATTTCCATATCCTCCTCTTTCAATTTCATACAATTCTCAGGCTCTTCACGCTTAAGGTCACCTCCCATCCTGCTAGAATTCAGTCTAAAAAAATTCTTCACAGAAAAATGCAGACTGAAGCATAAACCTTTGTAAACATTCATCAGATGAGAAGTGCCTAAAACAACCCAGAAAGCATGGGAAATAAAGCCATAATTAATAAATCTACCTTCATGTTTCTTTCTCTAATGAACACTTGTTGCATATGTAGCCTTCAGGCACTTAAACTCTATTAAATTATAATATGCTCGCCTTATTGTTGATCTTGTCATAATTAATTTTGGTTTTAATGTCATAATTCAAATTTTTGAAGTACTCCCATGTCATGACATCATCATATTTAACCCCATAGTTTGTCAGGCTGTCAGCCACCCCATTACTTTCCCTATACGCATGGGAAATATGAACTTGATCAAAAGAATTTAGAATGTCATTAGCTTTTTTAATGGCATTACCCATAGTCCACGAAGGGGAAAATTCACCCTTAAGACATTTTATAATGTTCATAGAGTCTCCCTCAAGCCAAATGTTTTTATAATTTAATTTTTTTGCTAAGTTAAGACTATTTAAAGCTTTGAAAGCCTCACCACATGATTATTTTGGGTTCCCAAAGGGGAAGCAATGGCCGCTAAAAAATTGTCTCTACTGTCCTTGACGATACCACTGCATCCTGCTTGGCCAGGGTTACCTTTCGCCACACCATCGAAGTTGATTTTGAACTATCCATAAGGAGGAGACACCCAAACACTATTCTCCCGCTTGTTGTTCATACCTTTAGTCTCATTTAAATTCTAGCAATCATCACTTTGTTGGTTGATGTTCCCCCTTTGCATTAAGTTTTCATAGATACCCCTAATAATTTTTGCAAATACCATAGCAGGCGCAACCTTCTTCTCTCCAAATATTATGTTATTTATTTCTTTCTACAGGTTCCACGCCACATGGGGAGCAGCCAAATTCCAAGCACCAATCACTTTCTCATTTGAGCTCGGGCACTTCCACTATTGGAAGAAATCCTAGATAGATGATGGGAAAACCCAGAAAATGTTCCACTTCTGCTAGATAAAAGACCAGACCTACTGAGAAAAGGGATAATGCAGGGGAAGGTGGCTAGCATTCTCCTCATCGAAACATCATAAAGAACATCTATTGGGAAAATAAAAACCACGTTTAATAAGATTTTCCACAGTATGAATTTTATTTTGAATAAAAATGTAACATAAGAAATGGTGTTACATTTAAAATAATGTGGGGTATGATATAGATGTTCCTTCTAACCTCAAATACACAAAGGAAGGATCCAAATTGATTAACCCTAAAGGAAGGATCAATGCATAAATGAATCAATCTATTGGAAATGAGAGCAAAGAGGAAGACCTTAGATTCCAATTATAGAAAAGAATGTGTGATAGATTTAGAAAGATTGAAATGAATAGGAGGAAAGTACTAACCTTGAAATGTTACAGATCTGAAGAATGTTGTTTTTGAGGGTCTGCACTGAGTTTATAGAAAATTTACAACTGGATCTGGAACAGAAACGCAGAGACGAACAAAACCCAGAAATCTTTTTCCGATATGACACAGTTCTGATTTTGACCCTTAAGTCAATGTCACCATTGACCCAGAATTTCCGATTTTGACCTATGGCAGAATCAACCTAAAAATTCTCTGATAGAAAATCTATTTTCAAATCCCAATAGTTTGTCGAAAAGGGTATCTGAATCTGCACTCTGATCTATTGTTCCAAACCTATACCTGCAAGAAAAATGGATTGTTTGTTGGGGGGGAGGGGTTTGCCTTGGTTAAACCCCAGTTTTGGAATTAACCTCAAAGTATGATTGAAATTGCATAAATAAAACAAAGTAAATGAACAAATTCACCTTTCTTGTAGAAGCCCTTGCGACGGATTTGAATCTGTGGATCCACAAGTATGTATGCATCAAATGGATGTAGAATGTAGGATGTCTCAAATCAATTGCTTGTAGATCTTCAACACCAATCTTGAATGGATCTTGGAATAGGAAAAGGTTTGCAAGAATGTGGATGAAGAAATCTTCAACAAGAGGGCTCCATAGAGCTTGAATTCTTCAATGGCTACCAATGGATCTTCTTGATGAATTGGAGTGCTTGAGAAGTTTTTGAATGCTTGAGAATAGATGAGGGCTTCAAATCTTGCTTTGTAGCTTGTCTCTTCAAGTCTTGAGCACTTGTGATTATGCTTGATGATGGTTTTCAAGTCTTATTCTTAGAGAAAATAAGAGGAGAAGGCTTCCTTATATATGAATCTAGGGCACAATCTTCTAGAGAGGCCTACATAGGAGAATTAAATTCCAATTAGACCTATACCCTTAGAAGAGGACCTATATCAAATATAATTTAAGATTTGTTTCTCCGAAGACCAAAATAGCCGACTCGGAAGCGGGAATTAATTCTTTTCAAAGCCCGACATCTGAAAACCCCGAGAATCTGAAATCTAGACCTTAGGTCAGAAAAAAGTCGATTCTAACCTAGGTCAAGGTCGAGGTTGACCTTGACCCAAAAAGGTGGACCTTGACCTTGAGGTCAGAAATCCTAGTTTGTAGTTTAGGGTATTAGAAACATGCTGGAAAAAGTGGGAAATGGGGCAGAACAGGGGGAAAAGGCTAGATCCAAGTCAGAGAACCATTCAAGGCGCTTGGCATGACCCCAAACCCCTTACTCGGAAGGCTAAACTAGTCTACAACGGAAGTGCTTCCATTTTATGACTATACATTTAGCCCCCACTTTAGCAAGAGTATGGACTCAATGCAAACTCTTGGTAAAGGAGATCATGAGGAAAAGATAATCTTATTGAAATAAAAAGGGAAAAAGGAATCCTCAAGTCCCTAGGGAATTAATTTTTTATCAACCCTAAGATCACGATAAGAGAGACATCACTAGTTAAGGAGAAAAAGAGAGAGGGTGTGGTTACCTCACCCAATGAGAACTTATGTCCCATTGTGAACCGCACAAGGAAACGGTGCAACTAGAAAGATGGAATTGAACTGCCTAGTGAATGTGGCTATTCACTAGTCAACCCATCAGGGAGATCCGGTCTTAAGGACACCTTTCGACCTTAAGGGAACAAAACATTGTAAATTGAAACTGGAGGGATCAAAAGATCCATATAAATTTAAATTGGAGGGATCAAGAGATCCTATAAGGTAAAAATCCATGCTTTAAGGATTAGTCTTTAATCCATAAAGGGAAAAAGTTTTAAGTTTGAAAATATTTTGAATGTGCGTGTGTGAAAAGTGAGTAGAGTGTATGCCCCCACATTAAAATCATTGCTAACACTTTAATAGGAGCAATGGCTTTAACGGAAACATAAACAACTCTATTGATTACGTTTCCACTATGAGATGCCCCCAAACGAAGATAAATCAAGGGAAATACCACATAAACATACAAAGAACACAGAAAGGATCTACCTATTGTGGGGTCAGTATGATCATAGGATAATATGTATATATAGATATGATATTATTGCAAATGAATTGACATCATTCCCCAAAGAGAGTAGAACTATAATCACAATGGAGGAAAGAAAACTCAAGAGTTATGAAGAAGAGTCTTTTCGGACCACAACATGGAGACCAAAAAGAATCAGTGCTACCATGTCGCAGATCCAAGCGGACTACACAAGGAAAACATTTACGAACAATAGCACAAGTACAACATAACATGAAAACAACATATAGAAGAGTAAAGATACATATAGAGGAATTGTACAACAAGTTTGATTCCTTTATCACCTTGCACCAACAAAGTAACAAGGGTCGTATAAAAGAGTCTAACAAACATTTAGTAAACACATTACGAGAGAAGCAAATACAACATGCAAACACAAAAAGAGATACCATGAAGGACAAGACAATTAGGCGTATTGCCTACTCTCCCCATCTCATTTTATATCATGTAGGGAAGGTGGGAAACTCGCAAGAGGGACTATATCCAACACAGTAGGAATAATAGCCATTTCCAAACAAGGATCCTCTTGAGAATCACGATGTTTGATACTAGGTGTAATTATCAATTGAGTTGAAAGAATATGAGGTAAATCAATATCAAGATTGATGGTCTCTTATTCATCACTAAGATCTATAGGATCATCAAGAGTATCCTCCTCATCAAGATTAAATAAAATAGGATCTAAGATGCGAATAGGATCATCATACTCATTTATCTTAACATCATTATGAATATTAACTTCCTCTAACACATCAGGCATAGGTTGGTCAAAAGAAGGTAAAGAGTTTTGAAGAACAAAAGCACGGGCCCTAGCATTAGCTCTATGCTTCTTATGATGTTCATTAGCAGATTTGTTATGCTTTGCTTTATTTGACACATGTTGAGAACTAGGAGGAATAACAACTAGTTCCTTCACAGGTTCAATAGGAGGGTTGGTAGGATTCACAGTAGGCTGAGAAGCAATACTGGGAGGTTGAGTAATAGAGCTAGTAGTAATGGATAAAGGGGGTATAGACGGAGTGGGCAAAAGACCACGGTTAAGATCTATCCAAGGCATGCTTAACTCAACAATATTATGATGTTTATAGGATTGATATGAACAAAAAAGGTTATCAGGGCAAGGAAGATATAAATTAGGTAATGAAGGCCAAAAGAAATCAAGAGTAGCACAATCTATAGGCCTGGAAGGTTGATATAGACTATGATTAATCATTTTCACTTCTCCATTATGAATGAACTTAAGACATTTATGAATAGGAGAAGCAATAGCATGCATAGAAGTTATCCAAGGCAAACCAAATTTGACTTGAAATTGATCAGAAGTAGGAACAACAATGAAGGTAGTATCTACAACTTTACCACAAAGTTCAATAGACAAGTTAATAGAACCAAGTGTAGGATAGAGAAAACCATTACAATTGGATCCATGCATTAGATGTATCATAACAATCATATTGTAGGTTTTTCATAAAAAGGTTTTCCTCAGTAATGACATTTATTAAAGATGTGGGATCAACAAGAAAATGATGCGTAGGTATCTTAGAAATCCTATCATAAATATAAAGGGGACCATCAGGAGCCTTAATAGTCTCAGAATCATCAAAGGTAATTGAGAGTTCCCTAGGTTGGTTATCCTTAGTTTGTTTCTGAGTTTTAGGTGGAACTTGAAGTTGAAGTGGAGGCGAAGGATCTTGAACAGTAGTTTGAGGTGAAACAATGCACTCCATATGATTAACAATATGATTGAGATCATCCATCTTTGAATCGTAAACAATATCCACGAAAGATGGTTGAGCAATGGTATTAGTATCATGTGTACATAAAGGATTTGTATAGAGTTGAAGGTTTTGATTAGGAGGAGAGATAGATTTGTTCCCATTACCATCAAAATTATCAAAAGATAAAGCATTATAATTGATTAAGTCTTGAACCTTATGCTTTAGAGAATAACATTTTTCAGTATCACGACCATTATGTCGATGGTATTAACAAAAAGCTTTAGAATCAAAGGATTTTGATGTCATCCTGGTAGGGAGACGAGGTTGAATAGGAGGCAAGGAAATCATATTAGTACTTAACAACCTACTCATAAGAGAATGTAAAGATTCAGAGAGAGGAGTAAACGTACGATTCATACGGAAAGCAGTGGATGCAGAAGTGACATTATTGGATGCAACAACAACTTGATCAACAACTGCATTCATATGTTTATTAATCTTGACATAGTTGTTAGGTTTATGAAACTTATTAGGATTAGGAGTAGCATCACTCTTATCAACTGGAACAAGAGCCATTGGAGTGGTGCTCTCAAATTGACTCACTTGTAATTGATAATGATGAAGTGTTGCACAAAGTTGTTGAAAAGAGGTAAATTCAGTAAGTAGAATCGTATCTCTAATATCCTTTTGTAAATTTGAAATAAACATATGTTGAATATCAATATCAGGAATAAGATAGGAAATATGAGCATACAAATGCTTAAATCTACCAATAAAATCAGCCAATTTTTCCTAAGTGTTTTGTTTACAATGCATTAAATCAGTTAAGGAAACTTGCAGACCAATGTTATTTTGAAATTGTTGGATAAAGGTATTAGCAATTTTAGGAAAAGAATCAATAGAATAAGGAGGTAAAGAACAATACCATTGCAAGGCATTATCATGAAAATTCCTATCAAACAACTTAGCTAAAATCCTATGGTCATGAGCATAATCACTACAAAGGATTTGAAATGTTTTAATATGAGTAACAGGATCGCCTTTACCATTGTAATTCTCAAGACAAGGCATATTGGCTTGCTGAGGGACAGTAGCATGAATAATGTCTAAGGATAAAGGACTACTCATGTCACATGTAGGAATGCTAAACTTGGATTGGGTTAAAGATGCAAGTTGTTGTAAAGATGACACAATTTGAGCCAAACTAATGATTGTGGAATTATTAGAAGAAATAGGTCACATAGAAATATTAGGAACACTAGGAAAAGTGTAGGAAGCGGTAGGAATGGAAGACACAACTAGTGGAACACTTGGAACCATAGTTGGAAGAGGATTGGAATAAGTAAAATGCACATTATGATATGGAGGTTGTGAGGTAGGTAGTGATACCAATGGAACACTCACCGGAATATATGAAATTGGGAGAGATGTAGTCATCAAAGGAGGAGTGTAAGTAGGAATTCTAGGTAAAGGAACAAAAGAAGGTCCCTCACTAGTGACAGGAGGAGTGAATCCTAGATCTTGAGCCTCTTGAGCTAAAGGTTTAAAATTCAACTACATAAGATGAGTGATACCACAAAAGAGATTAATACCTTGATCACTATCACGAAGGAATTTATTAAGAGTCTCTATAGCTTGGATGGAATCTTGATTATGGTTTTCTTGAATAAGCCAATTTCCCATTTTATCAAGTTTTGTTGAAAGTTTTTGTACTTGTTCATGAGGAACTCTTAAGCATCATCCTCATCATGAGATGAGTGAGAAGAGTTATGCTCCATAGAAGGATTAGAATCATGAGTGATCAAATTTTCATCTGGGATCCTAAGGAAAGGAGAGGAAGACTCAGGATAAAAGGAACTCATAATTCTATGACTTCTTATAATCGAGATACTATAAGTAGGACTAGAAGTGGTAAAGCTCATACACAAATGCAATGTAAATGAACTAATTTAGAAAACACAAGATTTTGATTTTAATTTTTTGAAATGTAAATGCAAGAACATAAAAGAAAACTAATCTAATATGCATGCAAGATCTAACATAAAAATGTAAATCTAACACCCAAAAAGAAAGAGTTGTCTATCGCGGGCTCACCAAAATGTAACATAAGAAATGGTGTTACATTTAAAATAATGTGGGGTATGATATAGATGTTCCTTTTAACCTCAAATACATAAAGGAAGGATTCAAATTGATTAACCCTAAAGGAAGGATCAATGCATAAATGAATCAATCTATTGGAAATGAAAGCAAAGAGGAAGACCTTAGATTCTGTTTATAGAAAAGAATGTGTGATAGATTTAGAAAGATTGAAATGAATAGGAGGAAAGTACTAACCTTTAAATTTTGCAGATCTAAAGAATGTTTTTTTGAGGGTCTGCACTGAGTTTCTCAAATATATGCAACTGGATCTGGAACAGAAATGCAGAGACAAACAAAACCTAGAAATCTTTTTCCAATCTCACATAGTTCCAATTTTGACCCTCAATTCAATGTCACCATTGACCCAAAATTTTTGATACTGACCTAGGGAAGAATCGACCTAAAAAGTCTCTGATAGAAAATTTGTTTTTGGATCCCGATAGTTTGGCAAAAAGGGTATCTGAATTTGCACTCCGATCTGCTGTTTTGAACCTGTACCTACAATAAAAATGGATTGTTTGTTGGGGGAGGGGTTTGCCTTGGTCAAACCCTGGTTTTGGAATTAACCTCAAAGTATAATTGAAATTTCATAAATAAAACAAAGTAAATGAACAAATTCACCTTGCTTGTAGAAGCTCTTGTGGCAGATTTGAATCCATGGGTCCACAAGTATGCATGCACCAAATGGATGTAGAATGCAGAATGTAGGATGTCTCAAATCAATTTCTTTTAGATCTTCAACACCAATCTTGAATGCATCTTGGTATAGGAAAAGGCTTGGAAGAATGTGGATGAATAAATCTTCAACAAGAGGGCTCCATAGAGCTTGAATCCTTCAATGGATAGCAATGGATTTTCTTGATGAATTGGAGTGCTTGAGAAGTGCTTGAATACTTGAGAATAGATGAGTGCTTCAAATCTTTCTTCCTATCTTGTCTCTTCAAGTCTTGAGCGCTTTTGATTATGCTTGATGATGGTTTTCAAGTCTTAGTCTTAGAGAAAATGAGAGGAGAAGGCTTCCTTATATATGAATCTAGGGAATAATCTTCTAGAGAGGCCTACATAGGAGAATAAAATTCCAATTAGACCTATACCATTAGAAGAGGACCTATATTAAATATAATTTAAGATTTGTTTCTTCGAAGACCGAAACTGACGACCCGAAAGCGGGAATTAATTCTTTTCAAACCCTGACATCCAGAAATCCCAGGAATTTGAAATCTAGACCTTAGGTCATAAAAAGGTTGATTCTAACCTAGGTCAAGGTCGAGGTAAAACTTGACCTAGGTCAAGGTCAAGGTCGACCTTGACCTTGAGGTCAAAAATCCCAGTTTGCAGTTTATGGTATCAAAAACATGATAGAAAAAGTGGGAAATGGGGCAGAACAGGGGGAAAAAGCCAGATCTAAGTCAGAGACCCATTCAAGGTGCTTGGCATGACCCCAAACCCCTTACTAGGAAGGATAAACTAGTCTATAATGGAAGTTCTTCCATTTTCTAACTATACAAAAAATATAGTAAAAAAAATCAATTTTGGGGGTTAGATAATTATTCCAGGCCTTAGACCAAAAGGGTTTGATAGCTGGAACATCAAATTGTAGCTGGCTAGAAGTGGACACCAAGAAGCATCCAAAAGGAGTGGGACCCCAAGAAAAATCATCCTCTCTATCTTCACAGATACTTTGTGTGAGCAAGACTTTTCCAATTTTGACCAAAGATGTGCCAATCTCAGTTAAGTTCACCTAGCCATTCCCAGTCCAATAATCTTCCACTTTAAACCCATACCTATCTTTGCACCAATTCATGGGATTCACAATCTCAGGTATGGTACTTAGGGGTTTATCCAGAATCCATGGATCATCCCAAAAATTGATTTTTTTGTCATTTCCCACGCTCCATCTTTTCCCTTATTAATAATGTTCCAAAAATCATATTCAGCCACCCTCTCCTCACTAGAAAGGAATTCATCTAAAGTTGGTTGGTCAAATATATTTTTTTGTTTGAAAATCTTGTTCCAATATTTTTCCTCGCCATATATCCTCCAAATCTATTTAGCAAGAAGAGTTGAATTAATGACCTTAATAGGTCTCAAACCAAGACCTCCCAACTTTTTAGGTTTTCACACCTTATCCCAGGCCACAAGAGGGATTGATTTCTTTCCTTAGAACCAAACCAAATAAATATTTTTTGGATACTCTCAATCTTCTCTAAGAACTTGGTTGGGATCCTGAAAAGGCTCAGAGCATAGATAGCCACATTCTGAAGGGTGGATTTTAGTAAAGTTGCTTTACCAAATTGAGATAAAAGAATCTCTTTCCAACCAGAAAGCTTCTTTTTAAACTTATCAATCAGAGAAATCCATAATGGCTCTCTAACTTTCAAACCAAGAGGAAGACCAAGGTAGGAAGAGGGGAAGCCACTTATTTTACAATCCATAATTCTTGCAATCCTTTGTTGTCTGATCTTCAGAGTGTTGATAAAGAACAAAGTGATTTTCTTCCAATTAATAAGTTGACCAACTACCTTGGTGTAAATATTGAGAGTACTTTTGATTGCTCTGGCTTCTTGGAGGGTGGAGGTCCCCATAGTGATAGTATCTTCCATAAACTGAGCATGCGAGCAGATAAGAATATTAGAGGAAGGTCTTAAACCCTGAATGACACCCTTTAAGACCATCAAAATCATGTATCACCCCAGACATTCAACTATAATGGTGAAGAGAATAGGTGATATAGGGTCTCCCTACCTTAAAACTCTAGAGTTTTTAAAAAACTTAGAAGTAGTATCATTAATAATAACTGCAAAAGAGGCAGTAGAAACCAACTGAAGCATTATCTAAATAATATGTTCACCAAAACCAAATTTCCTTAGCACCATCCCCATAAATCTCCAGTCAACCTGATCATAGGCCTTGGAGTGATCCAGCTTTAGGAAAAATCCCTATTTACCACCTGTCTCCAAAGAATGGATGTTTTCATGCACCATAATAATCAAAGAAAGAATTTGCCTACCAGGGACAAAGCCATTCTGTTGAGGGGCTATCAAAAGGGGGAGAATGGAAAGCATTCTAGATGTGAGAACTTTAGAAAAAAAATTGCAAAAAGAGTTACATAGACTTATAGGCCTGAATTGGTCAAAAGGCTCGACACCAACAATCTTAGGGATAAGAACAAGGAAGGTACCTGTAGACACCTAAAAATGGACAGGCTTGCGACTTGACATTAAAAACACTAATTTTCATCTATTAATTAATGGTTTTTTAATCATTAATTAATCATCTATTTTCCTCTAAATTCATTTCCCAAATCATTTAATCAAATTCCCAAAATTAGTTAAATAATTAATTTTATTTAATTAATTAACCTTAATTGATTAGTTACCATTAATTAATTAATTAAATTCAATTTCCTATAGTTTAAATTCAAATATTTAAAATTACTAATCAAATTCTTCCAATTAAATTAATTTAATTTCATCAAATAAAGTAATTCTAAATAAAAAAGAATTCAATTATCTCACATGTTGAAAACATTAATTAAATAAATGAATTAAATCTTCATTTATCTTGAAAGAGATAACTCCAATTAGATCACATGGGTTACTCCACCTATCTCTCTAGTTCACATGGGTAACTCCACCCACCTCTTTAGTTCTAAAAGGTAACTCAGAATTAGCTCTTCAGTCAACCAAACTCTATCTCCTCTTTACCAAATGAAGAAGTGGAGTTTACTGATGGCTTCTCCAGTTCCTTTTAATCTCAACCGTTCATCTCCCCATCTCTAGGATTGATCTCAACCGCTCATTTTATCCCCAATTCCTATATAATAAACCCTTCATAACCATTTGAAGGATCCAAGATTTCAAGCTCTTGTGCACCATTACTATGTTAGTTTGGTTCTAGGATTCAAGCCATCTTGCGATCACACACCCATTTCAATTAGCAAACTCTCGATGCTTCTCAAGTCATAGACGTTGCCCACACCAATACTGAGCATAAAAAAATAGCATTTCAAAAGGAGTAGAGAGAGACAATAGAAGCTTCAAGCACTTTGGGGTTTGCATTCATTTGTTTTCCTTTCATTGCTTGTACATTTTATTGGTTACATTTTAAGTTATTCATTATTGGTAGCTTTGTGTACTTGATTTATATCATTTGTAAACTATTGCTACTAACCCTTGCCTTTGGAAATCTTGGGAACCACGGATCACGAAAGGAGGCATACATTTTGGTGAACCTGACGTGAATCAAACAACACAAATATTTCTTGCAGGCAGTAGATAGAATTAATCATCCATGGTTGTACAGTCACAGATCTAAAAATCCATCTTTTTCTCGATATTTAGGTTATTTTGGAATCGCTGCTATTTTGTCACAATTAATACCATGATACCGCAATTAACTGGTTTAATACCGCAATTAATTGTAGGCTTTCACACTATTATTCTATCCTCTTCTGTCTGTCTATCTTCTAGTAGTGTTTTCGCAATTGATTAATTTTTGCCACAATTGCCTGTATTGTACCGCAATTGCCCGATCCGTGCTACAATCAAACTCATCCTACCGCAATCGCCAGTATTCTGCTACAATTGATTAGAATTGACCACAATTGAAGATAGAGTGCCGCAATCGACCCAAAAGCTACTTTTTTGTCTCTTTTGTCTTGGTTTCTGTGCAGGACAGACTAACAGTGAATGAAAAAGAAGGTGATCATATGCATACCAGGTGCTAGAGCGTTAAGAGATGCAAGAAGGAGAACCATCAACTATTGATCACAACAAAAGACAATTCTTGCAATCGCAGCTGAGGATCAAAGCGAAGCATACATGAGGTACATTGATTCAATTAAGAGATTCACAGGTTAGTATAAAGTCACCATTAATTTCAGCAATCTCAATAATCCCAGAGTTTCTAGATATTCAGCTGTTTTGGATTGAAAGCTTTCATTTATGAAGATACTAAACACTTTCTTTGACAGGTACAAATCGAGGAGGCAAGATAACAATACAACTTAAAATTCATTCACTTGTCGATTTGGGCTTAAAAAGAACAGTGTTTGTCACACATCTCACATCTCACATTTTAGATTTATGCTTAAAATTGATGTGGGGATTAAAATTGAACAAGGCGAAGAATCTCTCGATTTGATGCATTAAAATTGAACAAGCAATCAACACCTACTTTTTTGGGCTTAAAATTGAACACTTGTGCTTGTATGGTGGTGTAGCTTAGTTCACATTTCAATGTTTCAAAGCTTAATCGATTTACCTTATGTCTTGAGTTTTGGGTGCACTTGCACAATCTGTTAGATTAGACACCTTTACACTTTTTACAAAGGCCTGTCTGGGGAATGCGCTTCTTCCTTAGAGAACAACCTTAAACTGGTAATTTTTTCGATTGGTATATAAATAAGGCACGAACCAAATTTCTGTCTTAGCTAGCCAAGCTTGGGTGAGGTGTGTTGATGATAGTCTGGATTGGGTGAATATCCCTAAGGAGCCAGCATGGTCAACTAGGATCTTAAGTGAGTCACACATGTACAAACCAATTGGATAGATGCCACAGACCCTTACTACAACCTTGTTAATTAGAGGCCAACTTGATCTACCTCTGAACATATACCTTATTATAGTGCAAGGGGTTGCAAAATTTCCCCCCCAAGATTCCCAACATATGTGTCCCACGGTATTTGTGTAGTGAAAGAGATCTTCACTCCATGGCAACAATACCTGGAAACGGAAAAAACACGGGCACCTACGTCGTGGACCTTCGTATCCTAGTAGTGTGACAATTATTGTGTGAGCTAACATACATTCAAGCATTGGGCCTATAAAATTGTATTTTGAAACCATTGACCTAGATTAATCTTACTGTTCATTGTTGAGACCCCGTGATAACCTTGCAACTTGAAAAAGTTGTAGAACATACACATTGGCAGTCTTCATTATTCAAAATACAGTGTCTGTTGTGCTTGTTCTTTGATCAGTTTTTGAAAACACAAAACAAAAATCCAACTGTTAAAATAAGTCAAAATGTGTTAAATTCTAGGGTTGTCAACATCAACTATCTTGCAAATTAGAAGCCTTATTCCAAAATATCAAAATTGTCAAACAATGATACTTATCCTCTAGTCTTTTTGAGAATGTTCCCATTTTACTGTAATTGCCCGCATTTTGCCACAATTGACAAAAGTCTACTATAGTTAACTTGTTTATTGCCAAAATCCACCTGTTTATTACCACAATCAGTGATAAAGTACCACAATCAACCATTTACTTTACCGCAATCGGTGGAGTTGTATCGTAATTGACCAGAGATACTTTATTCCTATTTTGACCTTAAAACCTTGAAAGAACTCTTCATTTTGTGTCCAAGACTAGAGTCTATCCCAGAAAAACATGAAGAACATTGTGTGAATCTCTAAACATTAAAGATAATTCCTTCTCTGAAAAGCATGATTATTGTCTAAAACATTGTTAGTTCGAAAGCTTAGACTTGAAATATCTTGATCTCATTATATCAAACATCATCATTATCTCTATCAAGTGACTTTGTCCCAGGAAAAGGTTGACAAATCTCATCTTTTTACATCATTACAACTTTGAGATTAAGATATATCAAAATCTGTCCTTAGAATTACCCTTGTCCAAAACATAACTCGAGCTTCCTTAGAAAGGTTATCCTTTTTTGTTTGCTTTATATCACTTGTTTTAGTTACAAAATCTAGACCACACTATGTCTCAAACACCTCATGAAGGGCCTTACACAAGGTCAAAGGCTAGAACACAACCTGATGAGTCATATGTCAACAAATTCCCTGCTTGGGAAACAGAGCAAGAGAACTATCCTTTCATAAATACCAGTTCTACTCTATTCATTGAACAACCCTGTGGGTCAGCTTTAATCCAAAATGTCACAGAAGCGGAGATTGAAGATGTTGAGCAAGATGCTTATTCCACACAAGTAGTTTACGTTGTTGTAGAGAGGAAACCCGAATGTTACTTGGCCATGCTGATAAAGAAGGGAGTCAAACTCCCCGCTGAATTCAGTGTATCGACCATCTGGCCTGAAAACTCTCTCGTAGGTCAAAAAAATACTCAGTCCTTTCAGATACTACCTGTTGTGTCTCAAATCTTCCCACCATTGGTAAAACCCACATTAGCACAGACAATATCCAATCAAACCAATTGCACAAACCAAGCCAACACATCTTCCACTCAAAGCATGACAGGCTCGCAATTGAGTGTACCCATGGTCACTAGTATGCTCCCACCTTTGGTCACATGGTCGGGACAATCAATCTCTCATGCTATGCCTTCCATCCCACCAAATACCAACTATTCTGAAACGATGTCTCTATTGCAGTCAGTTCATACTAGTCTTGGGATCAACACCTCATGCCTGTAGGGATCCATCTCTGTAGGTATGATTTATAGTCAATGCCCACCCAAGCCTACACCTTTGCCCATTCTGACATCAATCCAACCTCTGCAACATCAACCCTAGCTTCAGTTGCCACAATTCAAACCCCAACTTTAGTTGCCTCAAATCCAACCCCAGCAACAGCAACCCCAGCTTCAGTTGCCACAATTCCAACCTTAGCAACAACAACCCCAGCTTTAGTTGCCACAATTCCAACCCCAACAATAATAACCCCAGCTTCAACCCCAACCTCTGCAGCAATAATATCAACCCCAGTAGTATCAACTATAGTTTCAACAACAACAACATTCCCAATCCCAACAAAAAGTGCATCAAAACCCACCATGGGATACTCATGTGTCCCCAATTCAAAACCATGTAGTGGGAAATCAATAGCAAGTCCCTAGGATGAAATCTTATGTTCCTACTCAAGGGACACAAAGGCGCAGCCTCACACCCACTACCGCGTAGAGGAATATTGTCACACATCAGCCTCAGTATCAAACAGACATGTTGATGCAACAAATGCAAACCCTTTAAACCCAAATGATAGATATGCAAAATCAAGGGAAAACTAAATCCTACACTGCAGAGGATTTATACCCATACCCTTTGACCACTCTTTTCACATGTCTCCATTTCCAACCCACTTCTTGGTACTGAAATTTGACAAATATAGGGGCAATACACACCCTATTGAACATATCTGAGATTTTTTTGCTAGTTGTGTCAAAGTCGCCCATGATGAGACATATTTAATGTGACTATTCCCACAAACCTTATCCAGACTAGTAATGGAATGGTTCTCACATTTACCTCATGGCATTCAGTCTTGGGGTGAACTGGCTAAAAAGTTCATCGCTCACTTTCATCACAACATCGAGCACAAGGTCAGTATCAAGGACCTTTGTGATATCAAATAGAAAGATGGAGAGTCTTTTGTGAAATTCCTGCAGAGATGGAGGAATACTGCAAATCAAATAACGTATGATGTGCCCGAACAAGACCTAATAGTCATGTTCATTGACAATCTAATCCCAGATATGTCATTCACAACATAATTGCAGTTAGCTCCAAACTTCACACAACTCATCGAATGAGGAGTTCATTGTGAGCAAAACTTAGTCAAACAAGGAATCCTTGTAGATCCAACACAAACGAATACAAACAAAACTGCAATGGACAAACCTAAGTGGTGGAACAAAAACAAAAATGTCACCAACGATGGTGTCATTGATGTGAAGACAATCAACTATGCACCACCTAAGGTGTCACTACAAGGCGCACCTATGGCCAACCAATAACCCACAAGGCCCACTCAACAAGCATACACTCAAAACCAACCTCCCCTTGTCCAAGTGGCCGCTGTGTCAAACAATCAACAACAGACTCAACGCAAACCATGGTTTCAATTCCAGCAACGAGATTTCACACCATTAGGAGAGCCGATAGAATCAACTTTACACAAGATGATACAATCCAACACTATCACTCTCCCAAAAATTAGGGAATTTGAACAAGATGTCAACAAACCAAGGTGGTATAATGACAAAGACTTCTGCAAGTTTCATCGGGTGAAAGGACATAAAATGTCTAACTGTTACCGATTGAAACACGCTATCCAAGATTTGATTAACACAAGGGTCATCGATGTAATAAATACCCAATCCAAAGGAACAACTGATCACACTATCTTCAATGATACCTTTCATGATCACAACAAGGGAAAAGCATCCGGGTTTGGTGGATCATCCAAATAGGTCAGTTATACATATGCCAATAGTGATAACATTATCAATTGCCTCAATCCTTTGGATATCCATGTTGCTACAATCATTATCAAAGACCAAGGTAACAAATGTGTTGTAACCATGCATCGCACCAGAGTTTTCTTACAGGGAGTAGCATCCTCATCTTCTATATCTTCCAATCCTAATGCAACCTCAGATCCACAACCAATCATAGTGGATCAAATAAAGAGCACACCTACCCAGATCTCCATGTTTGACCTATTATGCATATCTCCGTAGCATAAAATGGCACTTGACCAAGCCCTTCAGAATGCAGCTGTCCTAAGGGACATAATACTTGAGAGCTTCCAAATGATGGTTACCAATATAGCTGCTAAAAAACATGCCACGTTCACAGACCGCGATGTGCCACCGCATAAACCCCAGCATAATGATCCTTTGCACTTGCTTGTCTAGGTCAACAAAAGTGCTATCCATAGAGTCCCTGTTGATGGTGGAGTTGGGTTAAACATCTATACTCTAAAGTTAATCAAGCAACTAGCTATTCAGAATCAAGCATTGATGTCATGAGGAGGATAAATATCAGAGCTTATGACAAAGAGGAAAGATCCTCTAAAGGTATTATCATTCTACCTATCTGTATTGGTCCAGTGGTCAAAAACACCCCCTTCCAGATCCTAGATCTTGAGTTGGGATACAAAATGTTGCTATGGAGACCATGGATACATGAAATGCAAGCTATACCCTCAACATACCATCAATGCATCAAATTCCCACACCAGGGAGAAGAAATAATCATAGAGGGAGATCCCCAACCTTTCCAATACTGTAATGCGGTCCAAATCAGCACTGACAACCATGTACCCCTAAACCAAGATGCAAGCATCCCCTCCTCTTCAGATTCAAATCCTAAGGATGTCACACGGAAAGCAGGGAAAATATCCATTACTGACAAGGGTTGTGGTGAATACAGATATGAGGAGGCTTTCACCATCATGCACATGCCTCAGAGCCCAAGAACTTATGGCATGCCAGAACCTATTATTATAACAGAAACTCTATAGTTTTTTCTATTCAGATGTTTGCCCACAACCTTTGTCAGATGGGGAGACATTGCAGAAGAAAAGCCATATGAACAAGATATCAGTATGTGGTTGTACCAAGATCCACAAGAGACATTTTGACAACCCCTACCCTTGTCAAACTATGGAAATGGTTATACAATGTTACAAAGATTCAGGTATGATGGTACGACTGGTCTGGGGGCAAGGCAATAAGGCTTAATGGATTTGTCTGTCCCGCCAACCTAGAGAAGCAAGAGAGGGTTAGGCTATGGGAAACAAAGAACTAGTCCTATAATCCAAGACATCCCAGTTGATCAGGAACAAATAGCAGAGATGCACCAGGGGCACAACTTAGAACATGTCTTAATAAGCAACATACTGGCACAATTGTTGCATGCCGAAGAGGGAACCACTCAAACTCGAATAAACCTCAACATAGTGATCGATGATAACGAAGGAAGTGAGACATCTGATGAGTGTTCTATTGAAATTGACTCCCACGAGTACGAGTGGAGATCCCTTCATGACTCTGAACCATCGATCCTAGACACTATCATAAACCTAGAAGACTTATTTGACCAACTATCCATTAATGACCAACCCTGCATAGATAAACATGTCATTTACCATTCCTTAGGTGATGCGTCCACATCACATTCTAGTTTTGTAGGAACCATTTACATCATCCCTTTCAACCACATAGAGTCAAACCAACACGAGAGTCTATGTCTTGTACACCCAGAGCTAATAGAGTGGGATCAACAAGGGCTGCCTAATATGGATGTCTTTGAGAATGATGAGGCTATTGTAGACTTCATGGGACTTAGAGAGGGAATGCCATTAGGAGACCACAAAGAAGGCTTCTCCCTTGACCTCTACATATGAGCATACTTCAGGGAGGAAGCCCCTCTTTCCTGTCCACAAAAGAAAAAAGAACAAAAAAATGATAAAAATCTAAAACAAGACATATCTTCTAGCGAAAACCTCACTAAGGTGCTAGAAGATGGAAAGACAGAACTCCTCCCATTGACAGAGGAGAAATTGGCATTACTAGCAGAAGAAATAGAGGAAGTCAATTTGGGAGATGACAAGAACCCAACAAACATATACTTGGAAAAATTACTCACCCCAAAGGAGAGAGAATAGTTCATCAGTTTCTTCATGGAAAGGATGATCAACTTCGCATGGTCCTACTTAGATATGCTAGGATTAGATCTAGAACTCATGCTACATCATATCCCATTGCTACTCAATGCCAAACCTATCAAGAAGAAGCTAAAGAAGATGCATGCCCATGTTGCATTACTAGTCAAGGCAGAATTGAAAAATCTCCTAGATGCCAAGTTCATAAGACCAATCCCATACGCAGACTAGATATCTAACTTGGTACCAGTTACAAAGCACAGTGGTCAGATATAGATTTGCACAGACCTCAGAGATATCAACATAGCTTGTCCCAAGGATGAGTTTCCTTTACCTAAAATTGACATGATAGTGGATCTAACCGTTGGACATCAAATGCTATCACTCATGGATGGATTTTCAGGGTATAATCAGATAAGGATCATGCCAGAGGACCAACACAAAATAAATTTCACATGTCCTTGGGGAACATATTGTTGGAATGTCATGTTGTTTGGTCTGAAGAATGCTGGAGCAACATATTAAAGGGCTATGACAACTATTTTTCATAATCTCATCCACAAAACAATGGAAGAATATGTGGACGACATACTAGCCAAGTCAATGCTTCACAAGGATCATCTGCAAGTATTGGGACCAATCTTTGACAAAATACAGGAATACAAGGTCCGTTTAAACCCAAAGAAATGTGAATTTAGGGTCACCGCAGGAAATCTACTAGGGTTCATAGTGTCATATAGAGGAATCGAAGTAGACCCAAAGAAATTCAAAGCAATATTGGACATGCCTCCACCATCAAACCTAAGGCAACTGAGAGGGTTACAAGGAAGGCTCCAATCAATCAGATGCTTCATAGCTCAGCTAGCAGACAAGTACCACCCATTTCAACATCTACTACATAAAGACATCAAATTCATATGGACAGAGCAATGCGAACAAGCCTTCCAAACATTTAAAAACTATCTACTCAAGTCTCCTATACTGGTGCCACCAGTCCAAGGTAGACCATTGCTTCTATATATCTCAACAATAGAATCAACATTAGACATACTCTTGGCACAACATGACAACATAGGGAAGGAGAGAGCTGTTTACTATCTTAGTAGAACTTTGGTTGGATATGAGCTCAACTATGCACCAATCAAAACATCATGTTTGGCAGTCATCTTCGCTTCCCAGAAGCTCAGACATTACATGTTGAGTCACCAAAAAAATTTGATTGCACATATTGATCCCTTAAAGTACCTCCTAAGCAAAGCAACACTCACCATACGACTTGTAAAGTGGGTAATGATCTTAAGTGAGTTTGACATCGAGTACGTAGACAGAAAGGCCATCAAAGGGAAAGTGATTGCAGACCAATTAGCAGAGGCACCTCTAAAGGATCATCAGCCTATCATTTCCAAATTTTCCAGATGAATCCATTATGTCACTACAACCAAAAATCAAGGTATGGAAACTATACTTTGATGGATCGGGCATGAACCATGGTGCGGGGGTAGGAATAGTGCTTATCACTCCAGATAATGATACAATTCCAAAATATTTCAAACTCAACTTCCCTTGCACAAACAACATAGCAGAATATGAAGCACTGGTTATCAGTTTAAAGATAGCAATTCAATGGAGAATCAAGAACATTAAGGTCTACGGAGATTCACAGTTGGTCATTAGCCAAGTCAACAATGATTATATGACAAAAGACGAGAAGCTAATACCATATAGAGCACACATGGAAAGATTGACCACCAATTTCCATTACATCTTCTTCGAGAAAGTCCCACGAGCTTATAACAAAGCTGCAGATGCGATGGCTACCATAGCATCACTGATTGATATGCCAGGCAATGAAACAAGATTCTAGTTTCTAGTAGAGAAGCTCTTGGTCCCATCACATCAAGCATCCATCACAGAATCAACATGCGTCCTTGTTGGTCCTGAAAACCCATGGTACCAAGATGTATACAACTACCTCCAAAATAGTGTCTTACCTCCCAAATTGTCTAGAAACCAGAGAAAGACCCTCATCCACCAAGCCTCTAGGTATACCATCCTCTCAACTCCTTTATATAGATGAAGTCTAGACGGAATGCTACTACGATGTCTCACTTCCACGGAATCCCAGAGAGCTCTGTACGAGGTACATGAAGGAATTTGTGGAACCCACGGAGCTGGCAACAATTTAGCTAAGAAGATCTTCCGCATGGGTTACTATTGGCCCACAATAGAGACAGATGCACACAAACATGTAAAAAGGTGTAGACAATGTTAGATTCATGGAGACCTCATCCGTGCACCAGCATAAGAACTAAATCCTATCACATCACCATTGCCATTTTCTATGTGGGGATTTGACCTAGTGGGAAAAATTACACCTTCTTTAGCTAATGGACATAAATACATCATAGTAGCAATAGAGTACTTCACTAAGTGGGTGGAAGGAATTCCCCTCACTTATATAACTAGAAATAAAATATCAATGTTCATAATTAAACACATCATATGTCGATATAGGATTCCTCAAACCATCCTGATAGTTCATGGTACGCCTTTCCAAAACAAAGATGTCGAAGAGCTATGTGAACAATTCCATATCAAACAAGGGTTCACTTCATTTTATTATCCACAAGGGAACAACCAACCCAAAGCTAAAAACAAAATAATTTTGAAAATATTTAAGAAAATAGTGAATGAATCAAGGTGAAACTGGCATTTACAGCGTAGTCCCGCATTATGGGCATATAGAACTAGTGTGAGAACACCTACAAGAGCCACTCCTTTCTCCCTAGTCTATGGATTAGAGGCAATATTACCCCTCAAAGTGGAAATCCCATCCCTAAGGATATCATTGAAGAACCTGATTACAAATGAAGACTACAAAGTAGCAAGGCTCAGTGAACTAGAGTTACTAGATGAAAGAAGACAACATGCCTTCAACCACTTAAAAGACTATCATAATCGCCTTAGAAGAAACTATCACAAGAAGGTTAAACCACAAACATTTGAGGTAGGAGACCTTGTCCTCATGGAAAATCAAAAGAACCAAGCAGAAAGAGTGAAACCAGAAAAGTTCGAGCCTAACTGGCTAGGACCATTTGTCATTGTCAGCTCTACCTAGAGTGGAGCATTCATACTGGCGACACCAGAAGGAGATCAGCTCCTTGGATACATCAATAGCATGCACCTCAAGAGGTTCTAAGCTTGAGGCCTCAATGGTTAAAGAACTTATCTACATATCCAAAAAATACCAAAAAAATAAAATATACAAAATATTACCTTGGTGAAAACCTGGCAATCAGGTGCCTTGGCGAAAACAGAAAAAATAATAAAAAAAGCAAGCAAAAAAAGTAAAGAGAAAAAAAATTGCTCTCTCAGTGAAAACCTGGCAAACATGTGCTATTGAGTAGGTACCTTGGTGAAAACCTAGCAAACAGGTGCCAAGTGTTCAAATCCAGCTTCACCATCAATGAAATACAAGATCAAAAGCTTGAGCACACTTCAAATGCAAGACTTACTACCTTTTACCCAAATTTTTACATACGGGATAGTGATCAGAAAATAGTAAAAAATTTGCATAAAGATACATCTTTTAGACATTACTGTTCAACCAATGCAAAAGAAATACATTGCTATTACATTCATATTATCAGACTATATTTGTACTCTAAGTTTTGATCAAATTCACACTTTCATATTCATAAACGATCATTACATTGTGCATTCATACTGAATGTATTAGACAAGTGTTCATTTAAGGTCACATCTTGCATACTTAAAATCAAAGGACATATTCAGAAAAGAAAGTAAAAGAGAAGCATGATGAAGTCTAGGGTCTATGTATTGCCTTTAAGAGGTCTTCTAGTTTCTGGAGTTGTTCATCTGCATCATCTGAAGTCTTCATATCCTAGGTCTTGTCTCTGATTGTCCTGCACTCTAGGTCATCTGTGGTCCTATATCCTACATCATGGTGTGAAAGAGATATTATATCCAATTGGATCTAAGCAATACATAAAATCCTAAAAGACACCATGCATCAGTTAAACTCCCTGAACTGCATATTAACTAATGATATCAATGTAATAGAAAGGTATGCATCTGTATTAATAGGATAATAACATCAAACAAACATTTCTTTATGAAATCCTATGCTATATTTGAAAAGATGCAGTGAGTGTCACGATCCCGTGCTCGAACTTCACAAATATGCATTATTAAAGAATGAAAGAATGCTAGATGTTCAATGTACATGAAAGAAAGAAATGTTCAAATGTAAAATTTCAAAGGTGTCTTTATGAATATTGAGCAAACAATATCGTGTTCGTTCAGAGAAATAACAATGATGTGTATCCATTGAGTAAATGTTGTTTCAGTAACAGTTTTAACAATGATTTCAAATGCTATTATGAAATATGCATATGCAGGGGATATAGCCAAATTGATAACAGTCAGAAAAGATACTTCCAATTTGAAGACACATTCAAGCATGAAAAGACAAAGTGCCAATTACATGCAGTTCTACAAAACAACGGTATTGACAACTTGAGCTTCTAAAAGCTATGTGTTAAAATGCAGAGAATGCAAATAGTAATGTTGTTATATGCATATACAAAAGGCATGTAATGACAGCCTACCGTAATATATGCATATATAGAAATAAATTGAAGTAAACAGTGCATTTATATGCTGTCAAATTTTATTTCCCGCATAAAGGACTGCATATTTAAAAGTAATATAGCCACTACAGACAGTAGGTGTTCAAACATCATGAGCATTAAAGATAGATACAAACATCCATTGGAGATGACATCATGAACAACATGCATCGACATAAAGCCCGAGCTCAACTCTTAATGACACAAAGATAGCTTATGACAACAGCTCGAGCACGAAAACATGGGAAATAACAGACAAAATGAATGGAGTCTACAACAAAAATAAAAGCTATGGAGTCCATTTCTTATTTAAGGGATGACAGCTTGCAGACATTTTGTATTTACTTCCAAGAAGAGTGTAAAAAAGTAAAGCAAACAGAGAACATAACTCAAAGAGAAGCTATAGATTTCATGCTGAAGAAGAGGAGTAAATAGCATGTTTAAAAGAAAGAAAGACAGAATGGTAACATGGCATGAAGAGTTACTTACCATGGAGTCAAACTATCATAGCATACGGGTGAAGACTCCAGTCAAAGTGCAGAGGGTCTAAAGAAAGAGAAGGTGATTGAGGCCCGAGCTTCTTACGAGATACACAAAGCAAAGCCATCATTTATGGCATGTGAAGAATAGTTCATGCATAAAGAGCCCAAGTTTTAAAAGGAAGCTTCATAAAGATATATGTAGAGTGCCATACATTATGGCCTGATAACTTGTTGTTTACATGATTCTAGCTTATAAACTAATGACAGGTCTGAAGATGACAGCATTCAAAATAGAGGGAGGCATCAAATGTTACTTATCTGAGTGTTATATGATGAGCATGGTGGAATCAAGATGCAGATAAAACTCTAAGTTTCAAGCCAAGTTTGAAGTGGAGAAAGCCCAAATTCTCCTCACCCAAGGTGACATGAACAAAGGAGAGTTCAAGTTCAGACTCAACAAACAGTTAAAAAGAGCCCACAACATTATGAGGATCCTGATTTTTATGAAAACATGAAGCTCTAGTAAGAGACAAAACCCCAGCAAGCATTCGAGATATCTGCAGGGAACGCCACATTTTATGGTATCTAAACTCCAAGTATGATCCAAGTGCCAAGAGGTAGAGCCCAAGTTCTACTAAAAAACAAGAGACTCTAAGTTTCAAGCCAGTTGAAAGCCGTAGATCATAGGAAGAGAGATGTGTGGTAAAGCAGAGCTCTAGCTTGTGCATATTTGTAGTAGGGCAACAATAGGTGCCAAGGATTAATGAAGACCATAGTTTCCAATCTATGCCAACTCGGGATCACGAATCTCAACACCCAAATAGCCACACCAACTCTCAGATTTTCCAGGGCAATGAAACTCTAGATTTTAATTGAAGAAAATCAAAGCCTAATAATGGATGCACAAGTACAGTAGGGCGCCAAACCCTAACCTTTTCTCAATCAACAGATGCGAAAGATGAAATGAAAAAATGCCTATGTTGAATTGAATAGACTTTGAGGTCCATCAAAGTATGAAGAGGAGTTAATATCCAGCTTAACTGCAATGTTAGACAACTTAGCCCTAAGATATTTTGCATTGTGATTGAGTTAGTGATGTTCTTTCATTGTATTGGCTTTGTTAGGGTTTTGTGTTATATGGTGTCGGTTTTGAGTCATGGATTTGGAGTCTATGCATTTTGGGTTAGACTTTAGAAAGGTTTATATTGTATTTGTATTAGAAGTTGACATTATGTAAAAAGATGAAAATCTTTTAGACACCAACTATGGAGGGGCACTAGTCATTTTCGAAATTAGCCTCAAGGGCTTCATTTTTGGCATCAATTATGCCTTAAAATTGGGGATTGAGCTAAAATTTTGGTGGGCTTGATTTGTAGGCAGTGTTTAGGCCTTTGATTTAGCGTTATCTTTCTGTTTGAGAGGGTCTTTTTGGAGGGAGATCTCATTTTCAAGATTAGCCATGTGGGCTATTTAGTGGACCTTGTACTTCATAGTTAAAGGTCAGAATCTAGAAAGGAGGTGCTTTCAGTGAACTGTTTGTTCCTATAGACCCTTTTTATGCATTTTGTATCCATTGGGATTGGAGATTTTGGAATAGAAGGCAAAGTGAGATTATTGTTCCTTAGTGCCTTGGATTCATGTTTGTAATCACATTTAGTCAAATTTTGGTGAAGAATAAAGAAGATGTTTCATTGGCTCATACATGTGGAGTTTTGATTCTATGATCCTATTTCATCTTTCTTTGCAAGTGTTATTTTCATTGTTATCCAAGAGAAGTGAGTGCAGTTATATTCCTTCCTAGGGTGATCAATTATTTAAAACCTTGTATGAAAATGTATGTTTGCTAACTATTTGAGCTATTTGTGGTTTAACCCTAGTAGTGAAATATTTTAGCCTATATGTTGAACATAGATTTGAAGTAGTAAACCTTTGATGTATGAGGTGGAGTTACTGTTTTATCTTTCCATCAAAAGTCTGAATTCATTGTTGGTGTATCACCCCTATCTATTTCCAATTTTAAATTTTCTTTTTTCCCTTTCCCTCTCAAGTTACAAATCAGGAGGTGATATCCCAAATCAGATAGGAACCGGCCTAGAATCTGGAGACTCCTTCTCAATCATAGTACACCCACAACTTGAGAAGGTTTCCATTGTTAGGATAGAATTGTCGTGTAGCCCTAATGCCTGAGTTAGGGTGACAATTCTAAGCCTGAATAGTTTTTGGCACGCCCGGTGGGACCAAGAGGTCATAGATTTCACAGTTCTTGCTGGTTTTGGTATGCATCTAGCAGGTTGCAAACCTTTAGGAGGTCAATGTTATCCATATCTGGTGACTCTAAGATTATATCTACTGGTTTTATGCAGATTTGGTGCCTAAGATGGATTACTATCCTCCATTTTATGAATATGTTTCTGCATGTTCTCAATATCAACCATGTCAGTACGACCCTGCTATTGCTTTTGTTCCAGAATTTGAAGGACAACACTCGTATCATTTTTATCACTCTCCAGCCCAGCGGCAAGTTTCTTGGTAGCATGCATACCAGCAGCCACAAAGGGGTTTCTTTGATGATTCTCAGAATTATTCCCAGCATGTTCCAAACATGAGCCTTGATGATATTATGAAGAACTTCTAAGAACAACTGAGATCTGTGGAGAAAGAGCAAGAGTATGGCATGCATCAAGAGGAGCTATCTTATCAAGCTCACATACACCAACAAGAGATGGAGGCTCAAAGGTATGAGTAGGAGCTGTTTGCCAAGCAAGTTGTATTTAAAGAGGAACAGATGAGGCAGTTAATGAAAAAAATATAAGAGCTAGAAACTCAAGCAACTTCTTGTGCCTTTAGTCAACCTACAATCCAAGAAGGATCCAAGTCGAAGATTCCAAGTTATAAGCCTGCAGAAGAAACAAGGCAGCCCATACAAGAGCCCCTAAGTGAGCATGGTTAGCCAGCCCACTTTAGTGACTCTCAGTCAATGATGTGTAATGTAGCTGAGCCAGATGAGCAAGATACCAAGTTGTCATGGCAGCCCTCATGGACTAAACACCCTGGCTTCCAAATGCCAAATCTTATCAAGGTGGTTACATGTGAGTCATCTCTAGATTAGGGAGCTGAGGAGGTTATTATCTCAAATCTAATAGAACAAGAAGTATTGGATTCAGTTGAAAATCTTGTATATTCTAAGATGGATAGTCAATAAATTGGACCATTGGCTACATGAGACTCTTTTGACTAGCAAGAGGTGGTTGTACTTCTCTTTGTGGAGTTACCCTCTTTTGTAGATCAAGAGAAAGAAGAGGAGATTCTGGTCACTTTAGTACAGCAGGGTGTCCATGATCAAGAAACTGATCAAAGCTTAGAGAATGATTTTGACAACATTATTGCAGATTTCTATGAAAAGCTTGAAATGTTAGAGTTTGTGCCTATTCAAAAGTGCTCTATTTTGGAGGACATTCTTTCTAATGATTATGTGCAAGGAGGCAAGATGGAAACAAGAGCACCAGATTCCCAGGAGATCAGTAGTTTTGATGAGTTCTTAGCTAACTTGATAGAAGATGATGATGTTTTGACCATGGAGGAGGAGCTCTCATGGTAGCTAATGATGCAAGATAGCCATGAAGAACAAGAGGGAAGCAAAGAAACTAGTAGAATAAAGCCATAATTTAACATCTCTAGATGCTGCCCAATCAGGCATCTTTCCAGAAAAGGGCCTATTCCTAAGATTACAATTATAGAGAAACATATCCAACATGATTATTCACCTCAAATCTACATTGATATTGATCAAATCCAAGAGGTATGTGATCTGGTCTTTCACTTTCTAGATATGCTTCAATAGTTTCAGATCCTTCAAGTTGTATTGCATATTTTTTCAATTGCCTATATGCATGCATCTCATTTGCTGTTGGTGAGAAAAGGCAAATATTTCAATGAGCTAGTAAATGGTTTTGTTTAGCAGGATTTGTGGTTGGTTAGGTTAGGGTAGGTTATTTTTCCAATTTCCCTAAGTGCTGTCAAGCACAATTAGGTCAGTTTTAGTTTTAGTTTTCCCAGTTTTCAGTAAGTCTTCAGGATTGCAAGGTCTTCCAAGGTTGCTGTCCTAATATGCAAACATAAGGAAATCATTCCTCAATGATCAAAAATACATTTATAATTGGTGATAATGAAGTTTTTTTCTTCAATACCACAAATCATAAACATACCTGCAATCATTGGGAAATGGTTTTCTTATATCCACAGACTAGGTTTAGGGTTTCCATAGGTGATTAACAGACTCAATGCCCAATCGACTGTTTAGGCTACTAGTCCCAATGTCAAGCAGACAGACATCCATCAGATGTCACTAGAATTGTTACCCAAATTTTTACATACGAGATAGTGATAAGAAAACAGTAAAAAATTTGCATAAAGATACATCTTTTAGACATTACTGTTCAGGCAACGCAAAAGAAATACATTGCTATTACATTCATATTATCAGACTATATTTGTACTCTAAGTTTTGATCAAATTCACACTTTCATATTCATAAATGATCATTACATTGTGCATTCATACTGAATGTATTAGACAAGTGTTCCTTTAAGGTCACATCTTGCATACTGAAACTCAAAGGACATATGCAGAAAATAAAGTAAAAGAGAAGCATGATGAAGTCTAGGGTCTATGTATTGCCTTTAAGAGGTCTTCTAGTTTATGGAGTTGTTCATCTACATCATCTGAAGTCTTCATATCCTAGGTCTTGTTTTTGATTGTCCTGCACTCTAGGTCATCTATGGTCTTGTATCCTGCATCATGGTGTGAAAGAGATATTAGATCCAATTGGATCTAAGTAATACATAAAAGCTTAAAAGACACCATGCATCAGTTAAACTCCCTGAATTGCATATTAACTAATGATATCAATGTAATAGAAAGGTATGCCTCTGTATTAATAGGATAATAACATCAAACAAACATATCTTTATGAAATCCTATGCTATATTTGAAAAGATGCAGTGAGTGTCACGAGCCCATGCTCGAACTTCACAAATATGCATTATTAAAGAATGAAAGAATGCTAGATGTTCAATGTACAGGAAATAAATAAATGTTCAAATGCAAAATTTCAAATGTGTCTTTATGAATATTGAGCAAAAAATCTCGTGTTGATTCAGAGAAATAACAGTGATGTGTATCCATTGAGTAAATGTTGATTCAGTAACAGTGTTAACAATGATTTCAAATGCTGTTATGAAATATGCATATGCAAGGGATAGAGCTAAATTGATAACAGTCAGACAAGATACTTCCAATTCGAAGACACATTCAAGCATGAAAAGACAAAGTGCCAATTACATGCAGTTCTGCTAAACAACAGTATTGATAGCTTGAGCTTCTAAAAGCTATGTGTTAAAATGCAAAGAATTCAAATAGTAATGTTGTTATATGCATATACAAATGTCATGTAATGATAGCCTACCGTAATATATGCATATATAGAAATAAATTGAAGTCAATAGTGCATTTATATGTTGTTAAATTCTATTTCCTGCACAAAGGACTACATATTTAAAAGTAATATAGCCACTACAGACAGTAGGTGTTCAAACATCATGAGCATCAAAGATAGATACAAACTGTTAGATTTGCTGAACTGCAAATCAACCCAAGAAACCTGCATGCATAACTGCTACGAGAAGAAGCAAGACAAAAGAGAAAAAAGCATGGCTATGGAGGCCAAAAAGCCAGAGACATCATGTGCTCAAG
>MU224024.1:1312243-1352308 GCA_018584345.1 Thuja plicata | reverse complement strand
ATATAGAGAAGAACAACATGTATCAGAGTGATCATACATAGCAAAAGGTTTCATGTTTAGAACAAGTCCCTTTAATACTATTCTTCAAATATTATAGATGAATGTTTTCTCATTACATTGATTTCATTAGATTGATATGCAATTTTCAGAAATATTGATTGTGTGTTGTTTATGTTCCATGTATTGCTTAGATCCAACTGGATCTAACATCTTTTTCACCATGTTGTAGGTAAACCCTAAGAAGACCTATATGCAGATGAAGATGGAATATGAAGACCTAGGACCTGATATGCAACCAGCAATGGAGACCTAAGATACAAGCACCAAAAATCAACCTCAAGGCAATGCATGGGACCTCTACTCCATACTTTCAATTATGCCTTTTATTCTGCAATGTACTATTGTTTTGACATGAAAAGAAAGATGAAATAACATTTGTATAATACATTCAGCTTGAATGCATAATGTAATTGATCAGAATTGTAACTTAGAAATTTTGGAATGTGATAAACTCTTAGAGTACAAAATGACATTTTTTGAAAATGAATGTAATTATGAAATGTTGATTAATAATACCTGAAGGATAATATTAATGGGACCTCTAAAATGCAATCTCTTCCTGTTTATGATTATTTTTATGTATGTTGAAAACTAGGATAACAATATCTTCTTCTAATATTTCACCACCATTGTTCCTAATTCCGGATACTGCTTCATTTATCCTTTGATTGTAAGCTCTAATGTTTTCTTCCGGTAACATCTCAAGACTGTTGTATTTCTTCTTCCATGCCTTCCTGCTTGCATTCTTTTCTTGAACATCTCCTTCAAACATGTCTTCTAAATACTTCCATATGGTATATGCTTTGTCAATCTTCTTGATTTCTGAAAATTCATTGTCGGATAAGGCGTCGATTAGGGCTTCTTTGGAAATTTCATTATTGGTAAATGTTTCCTTTTGTCTATTAGTAGCATCATCCTTTGCAAGGTCTTTCAGAGATGGAATTACAACCTCTTGTGTGGCAATTTCAAAGATCTTAAATCCAATGAACTGTAGATGTGTTATCATTTTGTTTTTCCAATCCAAATAATTCTCTCCATCAAACTTAGGGCTTTCTTTTTTGAAGTAAGAAATCTTGATCTACCTTAAGCTGTTATGCTTCTTCTCCAAGGCACTTGGCTCTGATACCAATTGTTAGAGTAGTCCCAAAGGATAAATAAGAGGGAGGAGGGGGGGGCTGAATCAATTATCAGTTACTTCAATCTCTTTTTACTTCTTTAACATTAGTGTACAACAAAGTAAATGCATAATCAGATAACACAATACTCAACACACAATTTAATTACGGGGAAACCAAATGGTAAAAACCCCAATGGGAATTAACACCCATAATAAACTATACTTGTTTGTAGTAATCCCTGTTAGAAGATATTTCAAACCTGTTAGGAGTTGTATAATACAATGCAATAAGTATAGTGACCTGGTTAAGGGTCGGACCTTGTTAGGAGTCTTTTACAAGTAACCCTGTTAGGGGTGGTGGACTCACTATCCAAAAGCTCACTGCTTGATGGTGAAGGCTACAACCTTCTGAATAACATATATGCACTATATCTGATAATGAACTATAGAGTAGACCTATTGTCTTGATTAGTTCTAGTGTATTGCAATCTTGCACTTCTTCTTCACATAGATCCTTGATGAATGAACCAACTCTGATAATCTTCTCTGTACATCTTTCTTCACATTTCGTATCATTCACACTTGGTGTATCACAATTGAATGACTATAAGTATCTTCTCCAAATTAGAAGGTCATGTTGGCTCTTAGAAACACTTCATAAATATCTTAGTCAGCTTAACTAAGCACGCAACCAATATTAAGTCCGCGCAAGTCAATGCTGAACAGATGCGATGCTTCACTGAGTCGGCCTCACCAATTTAACCATAACTTTGCAATAGTCTTGAAACACGTTTGGCGCCTTTGGATTTGTATTAGAAACTCATAACTAAACATGAATATACACATGCATATCCTGAAGATAGGTGAAACTCATGTAACATGTTATATACATCGGCCCTAAACAGTTATGCTTCCAGAACTATAACTGCTAATAACAGAATTGCATAACTTTACTGAAACATCATATCTGGGTCTGCGTGTATGAACACAACATAATAAACATGTCAAAAACATGTATCTATCCATGCAAGTCTTCATGTCATCATTAAAATAAGTTCATACAGAATTACTACTGTGTATTATATGTTGTCATCATTGACAAACATACAAACAATCAACTGCTCAGTATCAAATCTCCAACAGGATTTAGCATGCTGCAAAACAAAAGGTTACAACAAAAATGCAATAATATAGAACAAGGGAGGCTGTATATATGCCCCCCTCCTTAAGATGGAAAAATAGATACTATTTTGACATGTTAAAGAAAGAAAATGACAAGGATAAAGCCTTATTTAACAACAAGACAATATCCATAGGCAACACCCAGTCCAAGACAAGAAAGTCACAACTCCTATGAGGCCATGGAAGGGACGAATGCAAAGAGATATCATGCAAGAAGTGAAAAAGTAACCCTTGTGAGGGATAAAACACTATTCAGTTTCTAAGGTGAGAGATTTATCAACCATGAAAACCCAATGTTAAACAATGAAATAGGTTATGATCAAGGACATAGATCCTCAATGCAAAACAAAATTTTCATGTATGATTGGATATCACATAATAGATAGATATTTCTTAACCAAGGGAAAAGTGGATCTTGAAAAGACAGAAAATAAGGGTATGGCATCCTTGCCCCCTAAGCATAGAAACAAGGATGAAAGGGGACATATTATATTGCTCACAAAACTATGCAAGACAGTGAGCCCCCAAGGATTAGGCTAACTTTGTTTACATAATGTGGAGCTCCATAATAGGAACATAAATGTTATTTAGAGAAAACAGGATTGAAATATAACTCATTGCCACATGATATATAAATAACTTCACTATCAACGAGCTGCCTAATCTTATAATATAAAGCTTGACATTAATTAGTAGAGTGATAATGAAATCTATGATACAAACAAAAAGGAAGAGTCTTCAAGTGTGGACTATGTTTCTTTTTGCATTTAGGTCTAGTAATCATCTTAGCACAAAGGAGTTTAGGCAAAAGAACATCGTGGTCAAATTCCTTCATAGGTTCATCATGTTTTGAAGTGTTATTTGACATGTTGTTAACATTTATGTGTTGTTGAGGATTAAATCCCAATCCATAATTATGCTCATGCCCCCCATTCTGTAAGGGCATTTGAATTTCTTATTTATTCTTACCACATCCTTGACCATAGAATCCTTTTTTAACTAGTAAATGATAACCAACACCATAATGAGAATCCATATAAGAGGGAGTCAATGGAACTTTAGTAGTCACTATGTCATCATTAGTAGGTTTGATAGATTCATATTGGGTAGAAGTAGCAACAAAGTTATTACGAAGGGCATTAGAAGTAGAAGCAAAAGTTCATGTTCAAACTCTCTTTGTTGTTGCATAAAATCAAGATCAGAAACCTTGTACTCTCCAATAATGGTAGGATTAAAATTTAAGGTTCCCCAATCATCTCCAAGAAGAGCATTAGAGGAAGAAGAATTACTATTAAGAATAGGAGTATTCTGGGTTTGAATATTCAAACAAGGATTTGGTGCATCATCTGCATGAAGTGTATACATCATGTTGTTGTGTATAAACTTGACTTTATGGTGAAGGGTGGAAGGAACAACATGCATCTCATGCAACCAAGGTCTACCCAAAAGGAGGTTATAATTAAGAGGTCCAAGCATAATATGAAAAGGAGTATTTAGGATGACTGGACCTACTTTGATAGGTAAGGTAATGATGCCTAAAGTGTTCTTATCAATGTTATCAAAGCCACGTATAGGAACATTATAAGGTTGAATAGTTGAAAGATTGGCTTTAATCACTTTGACCATGTCCATGCTACAAATATTAAGCCCAGATCCATTATCAATCAAGGTCATATGAATGATACTCTTATTGATAGTAACAAAAACCATAAGAGCATCATATTGATTTTGTACTTGTTTAGAAGGTAAATCCTTTTGAGTAAATACAATGTCAGGAGGACCTGGGGTAGCATGCATGCAATGTAAGAAGGAATTGATGTTCTCTTGATTAGGAGGTAGAGTGGGAAGAGTTTATAGATATTTTTTCAAGGCTTCATGGTAGGTAGGTGAAGTTTTAAGAAGCTCCCATAAACAAATCTTGGCAGGGGTATTGCGTAATTGGTTTATCAAATTATACTCCTTGCTAGGAAGATAGGGTGGAGGAGGAAGAATGGGTTGAGAAGGTGGTAAATAAGTAGGAACCACCGGATTAGGTTAAGGGTTATTCCTTGTATGATAGGTGTGAGATATTGAATCTTGATCATTGAAAGACTTTAAAGACTCCATAGGTTTACTTTTGATAGTAATGTGAGGACAACCTTTGATAGTCAACAAGGGTTTTGGATAAACCATGTTAGTTATCTCAAAAATACAAATAGATTCAAAAGAAGGAAGCAGAGAAGACATCCTAGGAGGAGACGTGGTAGGATCTTGATTCCCCATAAGATCATCACTAAGAGGGAGAGAATTAAGGACATTCATATCATTCTCCGCTAATGCCTCATCACTAGAAGGAATCCCAAATGGAGGTAAAGCATCTATAATGTCTTCTTCTTTCTCTAAATGTCTGCATAAAGGGGATTGTGTTTTAGAAAAAGAGTCACCATCATGTATGAATATGTCACCCATTAATAAATCACCCTCTTGTATCAAAGCTTCTTCATGAGGAGGGGATAAATCAATGTCTTTATCCAAGGGTTCATCCCAAAAAGTAGAATCATCCACAATGGCTTCATGAGGAAGAGAGTAATCAAAATCCAAATCCAAAGGTTCATCCCAAATAGGAGGATTAGCATCCCTATCAATAAAGAACATTGTAGGAGTGCCACAAATAATTAAAGCTTGATCCGAAAAGGGGAAAGAAGGTAATTATATTATAAAGTAGGCTCATAAAAAAGACATATATTAGGATAAGAATTAACATCAATCCTCAAATCATCTCCATAAAGAGAAATATGATGGAGAGAAAGATTAAAGTCATCTTCTTGCTCTAATATATCCTTACAAGGTAATACAAGAGAGGGAAAAGCAACATCGCATGCGCTAAATAAAGTCTTTCTAGGTGTAACACCATGCAATGGTAAGGTAAGAGGAAGATGTTTTTTAATCCCAAAAGTTATACAAAGATGTTTGGAAAACACTTGAAACAACTTGTGCAACATGATAACGAATAAATAAATGCATAGAAAATAGATCTAAATATATCCAAATGCATTCAAATGAAATCTACAAGCATGAAAAATGTGAATTTTTTTGTATTTTTAAAGAAATGTTGTGATTTTTTTATTTTTGATATATAAATGCAAGAGAATAAAAGAAATATACTTTTAGATGCATGTAAGATCTAACACAAAATGCAAATCTAACACCAAAAAAGAAAGAGTTGTCTATTGCGGGTTCACCAAAATGTAAAGTGGTAAATGTGGTGCTCTTTAGATAGGGTTTTGAACAATGGATATTTGCACATAAAAGAGACCCTATGCCACATTTAACCACTTAAATTTAATTGTTATTATAAGGAATGTAGATCTAGAAATGTTCACAAAGGAAAATGGAATAAAATACACACCCCTGAAAAAGAATCTATTGACCTGTCAAACGGTCTCAGAAACTATTGATTTTTGCGATTTTGAACCAGAACTATGAGATCTACAAAACCCAGAAATATTTTTTTTCTAAGTTATATCGACCTTGACCTCTTTGTCGGTGTGCAATTGTACCCCAAAATGTTGACCTTGACCTGTGTTGCTCCGACGGAAAATCTATTCGCAGATCCCGGAAGTTTTCTGAAAAGGGTATCCAGATCTTCTTTGTAATTTTTTGTTCTGTACCTGTACCTATACCTACAAGAAAAATGGTATTTTTTTTTGGGGGGGGAGGGATTTGCCTTGGTCAAACCCCAATTTTGGAATTAACCTTAAAGTATAATTGAAATTGTAGAAACAAACAAAGTAAATAAATAAATTCACCTTGCATGTATAGAAACCCTTGTGGTGGGTTTGAATCCTTGGATCCAAAAGTATGCATGTGTCAAATAGATGTAGAATGTAGGATGTCTCAAATCAATTTCCTTTGGATCTTCAGCACCAATCTTGAATGGATCTTAGAATAGGAAGAAGCTTGCATGGATGGGGATGGATAAATCTTCAACAAGAAGGCTCCATAGAGCTTGAATCCTTCAATGGATTCCAATGGATCTCCTTGATGAATTGAATGATTGAATGTATTTGAATTCTTTAATGCTTCCTTCAATAGATTATGCATGGAATTTTGATGGATGGAATTGCTTCTTGCCTCTTAGCTTGTCTTTTCAAGTCTTAGCTTTCACTTAGAGAAAATGAGAGGAGAAGGCTTCCTTATATACCAATCTAGGGCACAATCTTCTAGAGAGGCCTTCATAGGAGAATTGAATTCCCATTAGACCTATACCCCTAGAAGGGGACCTATATTAAATATAATTTCAAGAGCCATTGCCTCGAAGACCGAAACAGCCGACCTGGAAGCGGGAATTAAATCTTTTCGAAGCTTGACATCCTTAAACTTTGGGATCCTAAAATTTGGACCCTGGGTCAAGGTCAAGGTTGACCCTGATCTAGGTTAGGGTCGATGTCAACCTTGACCTAGAAGGTCGACCTTGACCCTAAGGTCAAGAATCTCAGAATCACAGAGTAGAATGCTAGAAAAGGTAGGAGAAAATTGGAAAATAGGGTAGAATCAGGGGAAAAAGAAGATCAAAGTCAAAGACCCATTCAAGGTGCTTGACATGACCCCAAACCACTTACTTGAAGGGCTAAACCAGTCCAAAATGGAAGTGCTTCCATTTTTTGACTATACAATACTTGTCTTCAATTCATTTCAATTAAGGTTTTAATCAATTCAAATCTATTACATACTCTTCATCCATAATTTGAGAGTGTAATGCTTTCTTCTTTCTTCTTATTTCCAATCGATTAAGGCATTTGTGCATCAACCATTTTCTTATGGTTGATCAAAGTGGATATTTCTTTTGTGAAATTTTGGGCTAGGAAGAGAATCTTATCTTCCCCCAAAACCTTTAAATACAACAAAAACACCATTTATTCCATTTCATAACTATACATCACATATCATCATATACACTCCATTTTTATATATTACACTTCCAAAGAATTCCTTAACCTCACTAGAAACATCTTTTTCCACTATGTTCCAAAACTTTTGAAAGAATAGCATAGGATACCCGTCAAGACCAAGGGCTTTATCCCCCTCAAACGAGAAGACAACTGATAATCCTAAAGGATAATATTTTGTCATTAGTATACAAAGGAAATAGTTTTTGAACCATCAGTAACATGATCACCGAAAGACAGGTTTATAGTGCAAACTGACACAACAATTCACAGAGGCCACCGAAAATGTTTAAGTGCAAGTGAACACCAAAAATAGTCTTCACCGATAGATAGTTTACAGTGTAAACCAACAACACAGTTCTGAGAGAAAACTGATAGACAGTTCAAAGACATCACCGATAAAAGACTACAGAGCAACCTGAGCACCAGTCTACCAAGAGATAGTTTTATTTTTGAGAAATGTGGATCTGAGTTACAAGCTAGATAAAACACTTGAGTTTTATAATTAGCTTTATGCTTATCTTTAAAACAATTTCTTTAGGGACAAGTAAAGCATATGTAATTGTTTTAATCAGTCTAACTGACTGAAAAGATGCAAACTAGGAGATCAAGGTCAAGTTGTAAACCTTTGATCATAGAGTTTTTATTATAAAGCGTGAAACCTAAATAGGTCAATACACATTTATAAATAGAGGTAGAAATCAATTAGAACATGATGATTGTAGCCACAACAGACATCTATGGATGAGACAGAGAGTTTTATGCAGAAGGATACAAAAGATAGAATTCCATTATGAAGAACAAGATTCAAGGCTACCGAGCATAACGGAGGTATTAATCAATCACTATAGGTGATACATATACATTGTGAACTTAAAGGATCTGTATTCAGCAATTCAATATTGCATACTATCATGTCAACAAGTATTTTTGACTACTCTCTAACAATTGTAGCAAATAGAAGAAATCCTTTAAGAAGGTGGACTTAACAGTCTTTTTGTAAATCTCTTAACTGAGCATACACTTAACAGTGTTTCTAAATCTCTTAACATAGTAGACCTTAACGAGTCTCAAATGTTACTCCTAACAGGGTAAGATCAATAGAAGTGATCACACTTTTAGCCTTAACTCACACCTTCCATTCTACAGATAGTGAAGCTTTGTGGGTTTCATCCCCACCACATTTTTGACCTTCTAATAGGGGTTTTCTGCATTATCAATTCTTATGTCATGTTACTTACATTTCCTTAATGTTTACATGAAATTAAGTTTATGTTTTGATATTACATGCATAAGATAGAAAAGCATCAATGGTTAGTAATGCAAGAATAGAGTACTAAGGGTTAATTGATAAAAAGTTTTAAGGGTACTGATTCACCCTTCCTCTCTTAGTACACACCATTCCATTATTCCAACAATTGGTATCATAGCTAGATCTCTTATTTGGAAAAGTTTAAATCACTTGAGAGAAAAGATTATACAATGGAAAGGTATAAGCTTGATAATAATATTAAGAATTAGAAGTTGCAGATATAGATCTTCTATGAGAAATACAAAGAAGAAAGAATCGAGATGAGAGAGCTACTAGATGAAAGAAAAGTTATGGCATCTCGCTACAATGAAACAAACTATCATGAAGAAGAGATACCTGATTTTTTTGAGTCATTAGGATCTACATCTAGCAATACATTAGACACATCTGAAGGAAGCAATACAAGTCTAAATGAAATCAATCAACATCTGATAGAACAAGTAAAGATACTGCAAATTGGTCAAGAGACACAGATGGTAAGAATGATTGATGTTATGAATAATGCTAGACAAGATGAACAAGAAATAACATTAGCTATTGATGATAGGAGGAAGATCAATGAGAAGCTACAAGAAAGAGAGACTAAAATATAGAGTCTAATTAAACATCATCATGAGATCACCAATCAAATAATTCTTATGAGTCATGAGGAAAACCAAGTGAACATAGAACTCAATGGGAAATTGGAAGCCATTGGTGAGCTAAGAGAAGAAAATGAGAGACTGAAGCATGAAGTAAGGATTCAACAAAAACACAATGATATGATCAAGAAAGTTGAAGAGAGTACCAAAAGAATGGATGATTTTCTGAATGGAAAAAGAAGGCTCAACAAAAATACTTGTCTAGGGAATACTAAGCATGGATAATCATCAAACCAAGCTGATAAAAAATATGTCTACACAAATCTAAGACCAAAGAAGTTTTCATGCAATCACTATAGAAAGCCAGGCCACACTTCAAATGTTTGCAGGAGCAAAGCTAAAGGCATTCCTAAATCCACTTCTACATTCATAGGTAAATGTTATAACTATAACAAGCATGGATGCAAATAACATGAATGCAGATCTAAGGTGAAATAAACAAAGAAGGAATCCTACATGCAAAAATATTGTTCTACTTGAAAAATGCATGGGCACACATCTCTTGAATGCAGGAAGAAGAAAAAGCAAGCATGGAAGCCAAAAGAACAAGAAAATTCTTATCAACCGAGAAGAGTCGGTAACTCATATGTTTGGGATTAAAACACATGGAAAAATTACACAACATGTGGTAGATATGGTCACATAGTTGGAAACTTCATGAGAAAATGAATACGAAGGTCAAGGAATTGGACTAACTTTGGAATGACATGCTTACATTGTCATAAGGTTGGTCATCTAAGAAAAGACTGCAAAGACCGAGTGATAGAGTCAAGCACTTTTTCTAATGGCAATACCATTGAAGATATCAGGAGAATGAGAAATCAAATGTGGAGGAAAGCCACAAGAAAAGATGATGCTGGACCAAGCACCACAATTGGTGACACCTCATCCAATGGATCTAGTGATATCATCACCCCCACCTAAACATACAAGTAGGTATGGAAATGCACTATACGAAGCTATATTTTATATCAGTTCTAATGTACATTAATAATATGCCAAATTAACATGAAAAGAGACGCACAATGGTATTACTTGTTATGATTTTGTGAATCTAATCTCATCGGTCAATACATATCGAGAATCGTTGGTATACATTTAAAATCCAAATTGTCAATGTAAATTGAGCACCGTTGGTAACCATGTAAAAAGACAATCAAGTCTTTGATACATATTGAGCACCATCAGTGAACATGTAAAAAGTGCAACAAAGTTGACACTTACCCTAAGCAGTGTATACTCACCGAGCTGAGAATTTTGCATGATGGCCGAGCAACTCCATCTTTGACTACCAAGAAGTAGGTAAAGCATTTATTGCACCACTTAGGGCATCTTCTATAAAAGGGTGATTGAAAACTCATTCATTCACCAAGCGTTTAAGAGAAAAGAGTAGAGTGAAGAACAAAGCAAAACAAAGTGACCAAGGAGCGACCAGATTGCAGAGAGATTCACAAGCACATTCATGGCTACTCCAACAGATTCCCAACATGTAAAATAGATCAAGTGAGTATCTAAGACTCGCTGAGAAAACATATCATTTACGGAGAAAGCCCTAATTTCACAAAAACATGGAAACTACATCACTAGTCAGCAAGATCAAGAATGCGAAGGACAATAAGGTCAACCTAATCAAGGAATCTACCTGTGAAGAGCCTAAGTATAAATTTTTCCCTGAGGTTGCTTCACAACCTGATGACCAAGGAGCATTCTCAAGCATACCACCTAGGGTTTTGCTAGTCGAGGATGTCTGAGCATATATACACGGCAAGATTGCAAAAATTGCAGATCTTGAAGTTGAAGAAGCTTACAAGAAGCTTTGCACAGATGGAAACATTAAGGATGAACAGAAGCATATAGAGGTAAAAGGGTTAACAAATTTCCTAATGTTCCCGAAAGAGTTTAAAATCGAGTGGATTCAAATAGTACTCAATAGAGTACATGACAGGAAAATGTGGTTGGATGAACCAAAACCAATCACTAAGGATGTAATACATGTAGTAACCAGTTATCTAGTAACTGACAAGGCCAAAGCCCTAAAACATCCTTCTCGCCCCAAGATTGAAAAGATGATAGGTGTAGTATGGGAAAATAGAGGTTTAAAGGTTAACTCCATCACTGACCCAGAGATGAATTTTGGTGCATGTGTACTGGGATACAAGGTATTCCAATCCAGCAGACTAAACAGTATAACATGTGGAGCAGTTGAAATTGCCCATATGATTGTGAAGAAAGGATTAAATTTGGATTTATCCAAGCTTCTAATGAATAAACTAGAGGAGAATATGAGGAAAATTAGGACAACAAGGTCTAATTCATGTAAGTTTGAATCACACCTCATGTGTACATTTTTCTATTTCTAGAATTTATTCCCATCTGTTGGTAATGTCAATTGGGACAGTACCCGACTAGTAACTGTACAAATTAGTGAATATATTAAGTCACCAGGGGACAATTTTACATTATTCATGGATGCATACTTCACTACTTTTAAGGACATAATGTAGAAAAGAATGAGGATACCTGAACAATTGGTGGAACAATATAAAGACGATATATGTTTCATAGTGGATACCAACACCACTTTAATAAAACCAGTTGTACCGAGGACAACATGGTTTTCACCACTTAAATATGAGATCAACATTGATCAGTCCACAAATGCCATTGAAGCATTATTGAATGAAGTAGTTTACAAATCATTACCAATATTTGGCACTTATGAAGAAGCTAAGGCTAGAATCAAAATTGGCCTAATAGTGAAGAAGATTGATAGAAAGAAAACTAATATGGTAAAGACACTTCAAAAGAAGTTGTCGGTAAATGATGAGGAGTCAGAACAACAAGAAGACACCAAGGGATAGTCACCCGTTAGTGAAGGTGAACAATTGAGTGACTCTGAGTCAACTGAATCTAATGCACCGCCAGCAAAGAAACCAAAAACTATTGTAGAATCAAGGACTAGGAGTCAGACGACAAAATATGCAAACTCACCACCAGTTAAGAAAGGAACAGTGAGGAATTACAAGAGAAAGCCTCAAACTGGGAAATAGGCACCGAGGAAAAGAAGAAAATACATTAGAGGAAAAGAGGACAAGGATGACACTGAGCAGGATGAGAAAGAACAAGGAGCTCAAATAGAAAAGCTCAAAGTTCCTAAGACAATTGATGAGGTTTCTGCATCAATCATCAAGATAGGTGGCATATCAAATTCTAAGATAAGGCAATGGATAACCTTATCTCCCAAGGATCAGAAGAAGATAGAAGAAGCCATCATTAAGGAAATGATTGTATTCAAATATGTACCTATACAATTTAATAAGATGATGCCACAAGAACTAAATGAAAAAATATCTGCAAGGTGGACTTATGCACTGCATATAGAAAAATAGATAAGGGAAAGATCCTTGGTTATAATCATGCCACCTGAATCAAAAGTTGAGGAAATTTATGAAATGATGAAGAATCATGCAAGGAAATTCTCAGCTAAGATGAGAGCATACAAGGTACTCAAGGGAAGATTAATAGAGCTTGACAAAGAAAGTGATGAAACCTGGAATGCAATATTCAATTCACCCAAGGAGGATAAAGCCCCAAGAGGGTATTAGCTCTTATCGAGACCCCTCACAATGAAGAGAAAGATTCCACACCGAGCCCAAAGCACATATTCATAAATGATATTGAGGACATCAATCCAGTTGAGTTGACAACATAGGCAAGAAAGGCCATGGATGATGTACCTCAGATACTTCAATCATTAGGAGATTCAACAAAGGTCATCATCAAAGATATAACACTTATTGATTCTGACGATGAACCAAAGAAAGATGAAGATGTAATTGATGCCACCGAGCAGGAAAAGGAAAAGGAAAAGGATACCATAGATGTAGCACAGGTAAATATACTAGGTGACATACCATTATTGATACAAGCTATCAATATCATAACAGAGGCAAAGGAGAAGACACTTGAACCTGATGCAAACACACCGATGGACACAAGTGGTGAATAAGGGAAGCAACAAGATATACAAGATGAGAAGAAAGATGCAAGTGAAGAGGAGAAACAAAGTGATGCCAAGGAAACCAAAGAGGCACAAAAAGCTGAAAATAAAGACAAGGTTGATGTGGACTCATCCACTACTAGCCAACATGCCAATACTAAGCAGAAAACAATAGGAACCTCACCTCCCATATAATCACCAAAACAAGAAAAAGAGCATGAACTAGCTATAGTTCTACATTCCCCTATTTCCAGCACAATTTTAAAGAATAAAAAGAAAAAGAAGAATAAAGCACCAGTCACCTTGGATGAGATTATATGAATACCTTACCATGATCTGAGAACATTGGATTATGAGTCACTAACAACGTATGGACAATTGTGAAAAAGAAAGGCAATACATGACAAGCTCAAGAAGGAGCATAAGAACTCCCAAGTCCTAGATACAACCATAGAAATACTATTACTGATTGTACCTGACACTGACATTGATCAAATTGCACCTATAATTGATTAATTAGAAGCACTCACCGATGCCATCACATCCCATAATGTAGATGTAGACAAGGTAATTGAGGAATGTGCTGAGCAGAAGTGTCAATACAAACTTACTGATAAAATCAGCCAAGGAGTGGAAGAAAAAAAGGTAAAACTTTATGAATTAGTTACTACAATAGAACCAATCTTATCAGAAGTAGTCAACTTAATTCAAAATTTGTGCACATTAGAGACTTTCACTACTGAGCATAGTGAAAAGATAGCCAAAATAGATGAAGATCTTAAGGCTAGTGCATAGAGTCTCACAACTGAGGAAAATGCATTCAAATTGCATTATGAGAAGATTATAGAAGAAAAAAGGTTGATACCTGAACTTGAAAAAGAGCAAAGCAGAATCCGAGATGAGGTGACTGAGTTGCAAACTATGTTACTTTTGAATCTCACACTGTTATTGAATCATATGACTTCGACAAAAGCATTGATTGCCACCCCAGAGATGTCTATTATAGAAAGCATATATGACATGCATGCAAGACTCACATTGGAGTTCATGAACCTGGAACACCTCAAAGAGAAATGGGAGAAGCTAATGGAGGACATTCAAAAATCCCATTCCCACATTTTTGACAAGCTGTAAGTATTACACCTTTGTCATTATTTTCAAAAAAAGGGGGAAATGATATGATAAAGGGAGAAATGATAAGGTGAAAGGGGGAAATGATAAAAGGGGAAATATATGTATAAAGGAAGAAACATGGACATATACTATACCGAGGCATTCACATAGGGGGAGTCATATTGACAAGGTAAACATTTTTGTGTATATACTGAACATTTCAGTTTTGCACATATCATTTTTTGATACTAATGACAAAGGGGGGGATTGATAATCCTAAAGGATAATATTTTGTCATTAGTATACAAAGAAAATAGTTTTTGAACTATCAGTAACATGATCACTGAAAGATAGATTAATAGTTCAACCTGACACAACAATTCACAGAGGTCACCAAAAATGTTTAAGTGCAAGTGAACACTGAAATGCGTCTTCATCGACAGATAGTTTACAGTGTAAACTGACAACACAGTTTTGAGAGAAAACTGACAGAAAGTTCAAAGACATCACTGAGCAAAGACTACAAAGAAACCCGAGCACCAGTCTACCGAGAGAAGTTTTATTTATGAGAAATATGGATTTGAGTTACACGTCAGATAAAACACTTGAATTTTATAATTAGCTTTATGCTTATCTATAAAACCATTTCTTGAGGGACAAGTAAAGAATATGCAATTTTTTTAATCAGTCTAACTGATTGAAAACATGCAAACTAGGAGATCAAGGTCAAGTTGTAAACCTTTGATCATAGAGTTTTTATTGTAAAGCGTGAAACCTAAATAGGTCAATACATTGTATAAATAGATGTAGAAATAAATTAGAACATGATGATTATAGCTGCAATAGACATCTATGGATCAGATAGAGAGTTTTATGCAGAAGGACACAAAAGACACAATTCAGTTATGAAGAACAAGATTCAAGGCTACCAAGTAGAACATAGGTACTAATCAATCACTATAAGTGATACATATACATTGTGAACTTAAAGGATTTGTATTCAGTAATTCAAGATTGCATACTATCAGGTCAACAAGTATTTTTGACTACTCTCTAACAATTGTAGAAAATAGAAGAAATCCTTTAAGAAGGTGGACTTAACACTCTTTTTGTAAATCTCTTAACTGAGTGTACACTTAATAGTGTTGCTAAATCTCTTAACAGAGTAGACCTTAACAAGTCTCAAATATTAATCCTAACAAGGTAAGATCATCAAAAGTGATCAAACTTGTAGCCTTAACTGACACCTTCCATTTGCAGATAGTGAAGCTTTGTGGGTTTCATCCCCACCGTAGTTTTTACCTTCTAACATGGGTTTTCTGCGTTACCAATTCTTGTGTCATGTGTACTTACATTTCATGAATGTTTACATGCAATTAAGTTTATGTTTTGATATTACATGCATAAGATAGAAAAGAATCAATGGTCAGTAATGCAAGAATAGAGTATTAAGGGTTAATTGATAAAAAGTTTTAAGGGTATTGATTCACCCCTCCCCTCTTAGTACACACCATTCCATTATTCCAACAACAACTTCCTTAATGTCTTTACCTGAAGGAATTACACTCAAGTATTTATTATGCCTCTCATTAATAATCTTTGGGATAGCTTCTTAAATTATTTTCTGATCATTACCATCCAGGTTGTCCTCTCTAAAAAGAGAGGAGAAAAAACCAACAGCTTCCTTTTTAATTTCCTCCTATTTACTAATCACCCTATGCTCACTGGTAATTTGAGTAATTTTATTGTTAGCTCTATGTTTAAGAGTGGTAGAGTGGAAGAATTTGGTATTCTTATCACCTTCCTTAAGCTAGAGAGCTCTAGATATTTGACGCCAATAAGTCTCGCCCTTGGAAATGATATCATGATAGCTAACTAAGGCCTTTTGCTCTTTCTCCCTTAAATTCTCAAATAAACCCTCTTGTTGGATGAGATCCTGTAGTCTTGAAATATCATGTTTAGTCTAAGTTTTTGTTGGGAAATATCCCCAAAAACATTCTTATTCCAGCCCTTGATATTGTCTTTGATGTTTCTCAATTTCTTGGTGACTTTGAACATGGTCGTACCTTCCACCTTAATGTTCCACCACCCATGTATCCTTCTTTCCAAATCAGGATGAAGAGTCCACATTTTCTCAAATATGAATGGATAATTCTTGTGACTATTGAATAGGTCAACATTCAATGTATCTACTTATAGGATTGTGACTATAGAAAATGTGGATTGTTGTTTCAATGTATCTACTTATATGAGTGTGATTATAGAAATACTTTACTGCTTGCTTCAAAATATCTTTAACCATGACATTGAATATATTGCTACGTTATTCTATTCTATTTTATTATCAAGATCTCTCTTAGACTAGAGAGTAATTAATTATTTGTGTTGAATGTGCTCATCAAGTATTCCAATTTTGGGTGTTCTTGTAATGGAGAGGTGATGAAATGTGAATGGTACCTATTGAACCTAAATTTTGCAACCTAGAAAGGTAGCAGGTCTTATGGGAAGTTAAAATGGTGTGGGACTAAGATGCTACCATTTGGGACAACCTCCAGGATTGAGAAGTTGGCTCTTCATGAATAGGGGGATGAAAAGTGGAGAATAGTGAATTGAAACTATACTAAGTCAATGCACCAGTTCATTTCACTATTAACTCAAAATAATTCACTGATGAAAACATCAAAACCATATTGAATAGAATGTAGTTATCATCTCACAAGTTTGCATAGTATACCATAATCCCTTCATTATTGAAAATGAGAAAAAAGTAACTAGATCCTTGACACAAGTTATAATATTCAAATAATTTTATGGTTGCATCTATAAAATTTGAAAGATAACAAATACATTCAATGACATCCTATTCATCTATTTGAATTTGACATTATCAAAAACATGGAACATCTTTTGATACTTAATTAATTTTAACTAGAAAATTTCTTGACATGGTCCATCACTAAAAGTAATCTCATACATAAATGCTAGAGTGTAACCAGATAACTATTACTCAAAATTGACATAGACTTCAAATATATTCAATAAAATTCAAAACCAAAAGGCTCAGTTGAGCATAGTCAAACTAATAATTAACAAAAATATGATAAAAATAAAGTCTCCAAGTAACTCAAAATAACATCAAATACAAGTTAGCCTTGCTAGTAAAAATATCAATCTCTATCTGATAACACTAAAAATTCCCCCCTTATTTGGTGAACCAACTTCCCCTCCTTATAAAAGGTCAGATGTAACCAAAAAATATTCCCTTAATCAATTTCATGTGCTAGAAAGGAAACCACCCAAAGTCATCATCACTTTGACCATAAAACAAAACCATTATCAGAATGTTGAAAACAATGACACAATCCACTAGATATGTGTCTGCAATAATAAAAAAATATTGGGTGCAATCATTGCCCACTCAATGGACAATAATTTTTTTTTCTTAGAGGTGTCCCTGACACATGTCATAATGGTGGGGTTTATAACAATAAATTTATTTTGTTATTTCCCTCAAAGCTTCGCAAACATGACACATGTCCCGAAGGAAGAAAAGCCCATGGCCAAATATAAAAAATGGGCCCACGCCAATGTGAATCTCCAACCCAAAAATAAAGCTCGCAGATGAATGTTGTATGGAATTTGGCGTTGTCTATATAAACATATGCAATACCCATATAGTTCAAAAAATATGTTAACTAGAATGATACCCTCTTTCATTAAACATTGTGATATGAATCACAAGAGGGGTATGCTTGACTAACTATTACACAAAGAGAGTCAAGAGAACTAGGCTCTATTCATTTTTCACATGAAATATTTCTTGATTGATTTAGATGTGAGCTAATTAGTCCTAAAACATGTGTAAATAAACACATAAATTGATAAAAGTGACAAATATATAAATAGAAAAATACAGGGAAGTATAAAATGGAACAATGATATTGAAATGCACCTGTGACAATAAGAAAAACTCAAAATGCCTAGTCACTAGATCTACGAACCATAGTCCTGATAGGTTTTGAGGTGAAATTGGAGGTCAGATATGGTATCAAAATCCCTTAAACTACCTTTCCTCAAACTTTTTGGTCAAACAGTGTTTTGATGGCACTAGGTACCATAAACGAGGCCTTTCCAAGAAAACTTTCATGGGAATCATTTTCTCTATATGCTCATTGCTTCAATACCTTTAGAATTTGTTTGGAACTTATGTCTAAACCTACAAGTGTAAAAAAGAGGGAAAAAATGGTGTTGTGAATATATAGGGGCTTTTGTTAATCAAGCCCTCATTTGATGATTTCCACCTCCACAACAAGTCAAGCTGGATCAAACCCTTAAGAGCGGGTACAAGCCAATCATTAGTTACTGATTCAATATCATCCTCAAACATTCCTTGAAGCTTACATCATGATAAGTGATAATTAATGAAGACATGATGTTGTTGATTATTTCTAAGGTTTATAGACTTGTAGACTCACATTTGGCGCTTAATTCAACATCCTAATGATATCATAATGAATGGTACCACAAATAAGGAAAGTAACTTGCTTCTATATGAGTTCAAGATTTAAATTGAAAAAAGGTTGACTTACAATGGTCATATCTAAATTTCAAGACATGATTTGACAATGTTATGACCAACATGTTGCTCTCTTAAAATTTCAACCAAAAAGAACTAGTCACTAGAGAAGATGGACAATGAATCAATAAAAAAGGCTCTAATTTTGTGGTAAGTGAGATAATAGGGCCTTATATTGGATCTAGAATTTAAATTTGGATTGACAACCTTTAAGTATGGAATAAAATGTGTTGAAGTTTGAAATAAGATTGGACTCATCTTCTTGAGTTGAGGGTTAAATTCAAGGTTGGGAATGGTCCTAAAATGCTTAGGGGAGTAGAAACATAAAGTAAGTGCTAATGTGATGCAAGGAGGGTAAGGAAACCTAGGGTCCAAGGAACTCCCAACTATCTAAACCAACTTGCAGAACAACTTGGAAGCAACAACATAGGAAGGGAGAGAAAGAAAGCAGAAAATACTTGTTTATTATTTCATCAAACAACATACATGTCGGGCTGTAAGGCCTTCCTAGTTATAGCCATATATATATTTAGTTCTTACATAATAATATTCATACATACGAGGTCACAGACCTGTGATCCAAATCTCCTATCCAAATTTTCTACCAAGAACTACTGCCTAAACTAAGAACAAAAAACAAAATATATACCAAAGTCCACCAAAGAGGTCGACACTTAGATCCTAAAGATCCAACATAGGAAAAAAAAAGACCCAGATTTAGGTCCACACACATCCCAATGATATATCCCAACATTAATTATGCTATGGAAATTAAATGCATACGTCAGCCAGAAGACCCAACATCCAAAAACCAACTCAGTGAGAAAGGCTACTAAGCACAGAGCCTAGTCGGTGAAACCACTGAGAAGCCAGGAAAAACCACCGAGACCCCGTTAGTGAAGCAAACCAAGATAAGTAACTGAGCCTGAGTGGAGAAACAACAAAGGCTTCAACCAACCGAACAAAGCAGTTATCAAGCACTTTATCGAATAGTCTCCAACAAGCTACCGAACCAAAACAAACATATTTTTGGTTGATACAGGATTTCCAAGAACCCAAGATGATCCTACATCAGACACCTGGGGTTGAAAGAAATGATTCTCTAAATCATGAATCAGGTACAACCTAAATTAAATCCAACTCAGATTGAAAAATCCAAGATGAGTCCTCAATCAGTCTAGTCTTCCACTTTACCAGATATTCCATGTAATCCTTTCCTCTTGTACTTATGCCAACTCTCTGCTTCAAAATATGCTCAACTTCTTCTATCTATTTCTTAGGATAATATCTCGATACTATCACTTCTTCATCATGTTCATGATACTCGTACAAATCTAAACTATAAAATATAGGTGATATATCCATGTCATTAGGTAACTCTACTTTGTAAGCATTTTCACTATCAAATCTTCTCAATATCTTACAAGAACCAAATTTATTCATCTTCAATTTACCATATGTTCCAATAGGAAATCTTCCTTTCTTCAATTGAACCATAACTACATCACCAACTTCAAAATTCTTATGTATTCTTGATCTATCTGCACTATCCTTGTATTTCTGATTGCTTTGTTCTAACTTATGTTTCACATCCTCATGCAATGTCTTCATAAACTTAGCAAATTTTTCTCCTTCATCACTTCTCTTCTCTTCTCTAGCAATATCTCTCAAGTCTGATATACCTCTCATTTGTGTGTCATGAACAATCTCAAAAGGTGTCTTTCCAGTACTTCTATTTACTGAACTATTATATGCAAACTCTTCTTGTACCAATATCAAATCCCAATTACTCAGTGTGTCTCCAACTAAGCATCTCAACAAGCTACCCAAACTTTGGTTTACAACCTCTCTTTGTCCATCAATCTATGAATGACTATAATTTAACTCAGTGTCCAACTTCTTCCAAAGTGTTTTCCATAAATATCTAACAAACTTAATGTCTCGGTCAGAGATGATACTCCTGGGTAATCCATGCAATCTGACAATCTCCTTAAAGAAAATATCTTCTATATGCACTACATATGATGTTTTATTACATGGTATGAAATGTGTCATCTTGGAAAATCTATCCACAATAACAAATATGGAATCATTATCTCTTACTGTCCTCGATAAGCCAAGAAAAAAATCCATGCTGATATCACTCCAAGGTTTGTCAGGAACAGAAATCGGTGTGTACAATTTTGTATTTTGACTTACTCCTTTTGCAACTTGACAAACTCCATAAATTTTCATAAATTTATGAATATCCTTATACAACTGAGGCCAAAAATACCTTTGCTTAAGTAAACCCAATGTCTTATCAATACCAAAATTTCCATCCAAACCACTACTATATTTTTCCTTCATCAAATTAGTTCTCATTGATCCTCTTGGTATACACAATTGAATACCTTTCAACACCATATCTTCTTGAATGAAATAGCCTTCATACTTACTCAGTTGATTTGGAATAGGTGCTCTGAGCATTCTCCACTGCTCAAAAAAATCAAGGTCATTTTCATACAAATTCTTCTTGTCATTAAAACCAAGAACCTCAATTCTCATTTTGGTCAACAAAGATCTTCTTCTACTCAATGCATCAACAACTCGGTTAGAAATCTCATTCTTATGCTTTATCACAAATGTGAAACTCTGTAAATTCTCTACCCATTTCATATGTCTCTGATTCAACTTATTTTGACTACCCAAATATCGTAAAGCCTTATGATTAGTATACAAAACAAATTCACTTGACATCAAATAATGTCTCCATTTCTTCAGACCTTTAACAATAGCATAGAATTCTTGATCATAGAAAGAATATTTCCTCTTTGTATCATTCAACTTTTCACTAAAAAAAGAAACAAGTTTACCTTCTCGAGTCAACACAACTCCTATTGCACTTCCACTTGCATCACATTCAACTTGAAATACCTTATTGACATTAGGTAAGGCTAACGTAGGCAATTCAGAAACCTTTTGTTTCAAATTCTCAAATCTTTTATCAGCTCCATGTGTTCATTTGAATTCTCTTTTGTCTCCCCTCATTGTCTCAGATATAGCATTACAAATAGAACTAAAATTTATGATAAACTTCCTAAAAAATCTTTCCAATCCATGAGATGATCTTACCTCACTGACATTCTTAAGTGTAGGCCAACTAAGTATAGCTTCAAATTTTTCAGGACCCATCTTCAAACCATCAGCTAAAATCACAAATCCTAAATACACAAGTTCTTCTTTCATGAAGGAACACTTTTTCAAATTTATCAGAAAATTTTCCTCTTTCAATCTCTATAACCTTTGTCTTATATGCATCAAATTCTCTTCTCTGGTATTACAAAATATCAGAATATCATCCAGGTATAGAATCGCATATTTATTCAAGAATTTCTTCAAATCCTCATTCATCAATCTCATAAATGTACTCGGTGCATTAGTTAAACCAAAAGGTATAACCAACCACTTGTACAAAACTTATTTTGTCTTGAAAGTAGTCTTCCATTCAACGACTTATCTGATTTTGATTTGATGATATCCACTCTTTAAATCAATTTTGGTAAAATATTTTTCTCCACTCAAACAATCCATTATATCATCCATCCTCGGTATAGGAAATATATACTTAACTATTATCTTGTTGATTTCTCTTGAATTAGTACACATTCTCCATTGTCCATTCTTCTTAGGTGCTGGTACTGCACATGGATTCAAACTTTTGTTGATCAAACCCTTGTTCAACAATTCATGAAATTGTCAGTTGAGTTCTTCATTCTCAGTCGGTATCAATCATTATGGTGCCTTGTTTGGAAAACTCACTCCAGGAATCAAATCCATACAATGAATAATATCTCTTATCAGTGGAAAACCATCAAGTACATTGTCTAAAATGATCTCCTTGTACTTGGTGAGAAATTTTTCAATTTCTTTAGGAACTTCATCTTTTGTGTTCTTACTCAGTTTTTTAGGAATCAAAGCATAACATATATCATTCCTTTTCAAATCCTTAACAAACTATCTACCTTTGATCAAACAAACTTTCACAGATGTACATATCTCACCAACAATTTCTTCAACCAAAGGTAACAAGACTTGCTTCTTACCATCAACCCAAATAGTATATTTGTTTACTCTTCCACCATGAATAGCATGTATATCATATTTCCAAGGTCTACCCAAAAAAATATGACAACAATCCATAGGCATGATATGACACAACACCTTATCATAATACTTTTCAATTTTCAGATTCACAAAACATTGTTCACTCACCATTAATGTATGCTCATCCTTGATCCATGAAATCTGATAGGGCTTTGGTTGCTTCAGTCTTTCCAACTGCAAATTTGTGACCATCTCCTCTTATTCTAGGTTCTCTGAGCTTCCACTATCAACAATTACCTTCCACACTTTGTCTGTAACTCTGCATCTGGTCTTGAAAAAACTTTTCCTTACATGATCTTGCTTTTCAGTCCATAATATTCTCCCGACCATTAGGTTTCCTGTCTTCTCAGGTTCATTCAGTGACTCTTCTTGCACCAAAGCATTTATGCTGCCACCAACTTTCTTACTTGCATGTGTACACTCAAGAGATCTATGTCCTTCTTCATCACAATTGTAACAAGTTCTCTGGAACCCTCTTCTACTATATCCATCTTGGGAGTAGTTTCCTCTTCCTAGGAATGAACTTCCACCCTTCCACTTTATCTTACCTTTGTCTTGATGTGTTTCTCTATTTTTTCTATCTTGATTAGATCTACCTCTTCCTCTAGGGAATCTACCTCCTCTTCCTCTTTGCCTTTGTTCATATCTTTTGTTCAATTTCTCCTCAGATTTTAGGGAAAACTGATATGCCTCTTTAATACTTTCCATCTTTACCAAACTAATCTCATCTTGTATAGAACTTTTTAATCCATTTAGATATCTTGCTACTCCTTTGAATTCATCTTCAACATGTCTAGATTTGGTGTCTAATATGTAAAATTCCTGGGTGTAATCTTTTACTGAGCTATCTTTTTGCTTCAAACTTTGCATTCTCCTAACTAGGTTAATATGGTAATCACAAGGTAGAAAATCTCATTTTAACTTGTTTATCATCTTGTCCCATACCTTGATCTTGTCTTTACCCTTCTTCTTTCGATCCAATTGCAGATGCTCCCACCATAAGGATGCATGACCTTTCAACTTTGTACTTGCAATCTTCACCTTCTTTTCCTCTGATACATTCTCATACTCAAAGTATTTTTCCATCTCGGTTATCCAGTCTATCAACTCATTAGAATCTAACTTTCCACTATACTCAGGAGGATTAAACTAAGGTGTGGACTTCAAACTTGTCAATGCTCACAGGAATCTCTATTCTTCCTAATCCATCACAGGTGCAGGTGTGGCTTCTCCTTGCACTTCTTCAACTTCATCATCACTAACATCTTCAAGATGTCTTCCTCTATGCTCGGCTATCACAACAACTTCCAATCTTGCAACATTTTGTCTAAGCATATCAACTAGACTTGGATCTACATTTTCTCTTCCACGAACCATCTTGAAACCCTCTGCAATTGGAGGTTAGATCACCATTTTTTACCCTACAATAAATAGCACTAGGATTCACAAGAAGGAACCTCAAATCTCAACCTTTATATGATACCGCCTAACGCAAGGAGGGTAAGGAAAATGAGGGCCCAAAGCACTCCCAACTATCCAAACCAAATGTAGAATAACTCAGAAGCAACAAAATAGGAAAGGATAGAAAGAAAGTAGAAAATACTTGTTTATTATTTCATCAAAAAACATACATGTCAGGCTGTAAGGCCTTCCTAGTTACAACCATATTTATTTATATTTTACAAAATAATCTTCATACATGCGAGGTCACAGAACCGTGATCCAAATCTACTATCTGAATTTTCTACCAAGAACTACTACCTAAACTAAGAACATAAAATAAATATATACCATAGTCCACCAAAGAGGTCGGCACTCAGATCCTAAAGATCCAACATAGGAAACAACAAAGACCCAGATTTAGGTCCACACACATCCCAATGAGAGATCTGAACATTAATTATATGCATACGTTGGCCAAAAGACCCAACGTTCAAAAACCAACTCCATGAGAAAGGCTACCAAGCACAGAGACCAGTCGGTGAAACCAACAAGTAGCCACAAACAACCACCAAGACCCCGTCGGTGAAGCAAACCAAGATAAGTAACCGAGCCTGAGTGGTGAAACAAAAAAGCCTTCAACCGATCAAACAAAGTAGTTAACCGATCAAACAAAGTAGTTACCGAGCACTTTACCAAACAATCTTCAACAAGCTACCGAACCAAAACAAACATATTTTTGGTTGATATAGGATTGCCAAGAACCGAAGATGCTTTTGCATCATAATGAGAGTGTGAAATTGGAATCATAATCAAAGGAGTGTAATTTATGGCACTACACCACCATTTTGAATTAGTAGACATTACACTCACCTCTCTTGTATATATGAAGTAAAACATTAGAGATAAGCTTATAAGTACTATTTGACCACTTTAGTATATCCTTCAAGCACTAGTTGAATACTTTAGTATATTCATCTAATTGGGGATGATATGATGATCTATGAGCAAGATAAGTGCCTATACATGGAAATAAGTTAATTCAAAAATAAAAGTGCAAGATAGAGGTAGTCTCAATACCACATTCTAGTAGTAAAAATGGTAGAGATAACCTCAATGTGAATGTTGAGCCTATTAATTGTCCTATTTACTTCACCATTTATGACACATTACTACATGATTGTTGTGTCATTCCAATACATTTCTCAACATTACTGCAAGTCCATGAAGCATTAACTATGATAAATTATTATTGATAAACACTTATATGTTTAGCTAGTTATGCTAAATTATGATAATATATTATGATGAATAGTTATTTTTAAATATTAATTATTTTGGAGGGATTTATATGTTTTTTTGGAAGTATCAACTTTTTCATGCAGTTGGAAAGAAGAAGAAACAAGTTGATAGTTGTCAACATTTAGTTGTTGTAGGAAAGTGCAAAAAAAGTCAAAATCTAATTTTAGTAAACAAGGCATGTCCCTGATTTCTTAGTAAAAATTAGATTTTCAAAATGATTTGGAGAGACGAAATGTAGGAGCACAAAAACAATAAATCATTTAAAGAAATTTGTAATAACAAAGGAGTAGTACATGACAAAAAGTTGGCTGAGTAAAAAGTGTTGACCAAAAAGGCATTAGACTCAATCCAACCTCCACCATTTATTATATTTCAAGTTTTAAATTTCAAAGAAAAATATCCAACAAATCAGTTTTATCATAAAAAGAGTTCAAACTAGCTCATTTCCAAATGAAAAATTGTAATAGGACTTTACCTCCTAGTCATTCTTTAATTGTTACTTAAAAAAATAATCCTCTTCCTTGTTTGAAGGAATTAAGGGACACATTAGATTTTTTTTAGAGAGTCAATTGTATTATTAATTCAAATTTGTAATTAATTAAATGATGATAGAAAATAGATAGTAGGCAGTATACATTTAAAAAGTTATATCATCATTATGCAAAAATGGTGATTTTATAGAAAGTGTAAGATTTGGTTGTGAATGTAGTTAGCCAAGATCTAGAGGCCTAATGTAAAGAACAATAACAAGAGAGAAATAATATGACAAGAATAAATTGTATTCCTACAATAATACAATAGAATGGATCAACTGGATGAATAGTACATATGAGACCCCTTGGTTAAATAGGCCAAGGTGATAACATAGGAATGCATAAGATTATGTTAAGTGACTATCTTATGACAAGATCCATAGAAAGATATTTTATTAGGCCCCTAAGGTGGAAAATTAAAAGTGTCACATGTATAATAAAGGTGGATCACCCTCCTCAGTGGAAATATGTTTGTACAACACAACTACTAAAGGTAGATTACCCTCCAAAGGTGGAAAGGTGATAAAGTGATAAGTGCACCAAAGGTGGAAGTCCCACTTGTAATGGGAAAGTGATAATTTGATAATACTATTGAAAGTGAAAATATTCCTATGTGGTCCATAAGTAAACTTAAGGACACGTGTGTTTAGGACCTAGGAATATAACATACTAGGTGCAACACATAAACAAACCAACACATAAACACACCAACATAAAGTAGTAGATTACATTTTCTCAATGAAGAAATTTTCTTGTGTATGAAGTTTTTGGAGGTAGAGAGAAAGGAATGTTTTCTATCACACAAAGGAAACAATAGACGAGAAGACTAAAATTTTAAACTAGATCTGAGAAGCCAACACAAAAACTAACCTGTACATAAAGATTTAGTCCAACATGTCTATCAAGGGCAACCTGGAGTGTGGGAGGAAACTAGACTCGTCCCTGATCTTGGGAGATGCCCTTGATTTTCCAAAAAGAGGTGGAGAAGCTTTGGATCTATTGAAAACTATCAAATCTTCTTGTAACTAAATCCAAAACTTTGTCGCTTGTTAACTATGCAAAGAAAATAGGAAGAATTTTGGTAGAAAGGGGTTTGCCTCAGTCAAAACCTTTTTTAGGAATAACCTTGAAATTGAATTGAAATCGCATAAAAGAAAAGTATGTTGTCAGTAGTAGAGGCTTGATAAGTGTCTTATACCTTGATGATACAAGTTCTTCTTGAAATGAGATCACAAGTGTTGAAGCATTAGAATTACTCCACAAAGACCTAAAAGGACATCACAAAAGACATGCTTGCATAATGATTGCTTGGATTGCCACCATGAATTTCTTGAATGCCTGAAAATGCTTAACTTCTCCTTGAATGCATGACATGGATGAGATGACATACAAAGATGATTGATTTATTGATTAATTTCCTCCTTTGTTTCCTTCTAAAATGGGAGAGGTAACATTTCTTTTATACCTCTCTAGGTCATTTCGAGGCACAAAACTTAGAGGGGACCGACAAGGATTTGAAATCTTTCTCAAAATAAAAAAATTAGCTCAAATTCAAATTTCGGGTCTATCTACCATGTAAGGGGCACCTCCTAATGTAGGTGGTGGATTGAGCCACCCCATATGATCTAGGGTGCCCTTTACAAGGTAATTTAGGCTCAAATTTAAATTGGGAGTCCATATGGTTATGGGAAGGCCATGTGCATTAAATTGAGGTGTGATGAATAAAAAACATGTAAAAGACCACTAAAAGTGAAATATGACTTATGTACAGAAGAGATCGTGATTGAATGAAATAATTAAAGAGGGAACACATATAATTAAGGGCTCAAATTAATTGAATGGAGAGAAAGGACTTAGATGTATAGAAAGATTCCTATAATACATAGAAGAATGAATATACACTAAAATGAGCACTAGACAAGTGTGAAATCAGACATAATTAGGCACTGTATACAATTTATGATGTTACACTTGCAAGGATTATTAGAGGATGTTACGATAAGAAGTTAGAATTTGAATTAGCTCCTAAAGGGAGATCTTAGCTCAAGTAACCTAAATTTTCACTAAATTTTAAGCTCATCTACACAAAAAGAAATATAGACAATAAAAATAAGAAAATTTTATAGATATTGGGATCATTTAATTTCTAGAAAATTAATTTAATCTATAACTTTGAAATGTAAAATAGAAACCAAAAGGAAAAAGGAAGAGATATAGAAAAATGTTTATGTGATTTTAGTCAGCCAAATACTTGTAGATAGCACAAGAAAAATGGTTGGGGTTATATAGAAGATTACAAAAAATGCCAAACCCTTTTTAACCTTCATGGGTAATCACATATAAATAGAAAAATGTGTGTGTGTGTTTATCTTAAATGCATCTAGGACTAAGAACATAATGTTGAAATGAATTTGTGAATATTAAATCCTAAGTCTATGAGGATTGATAAGCTACTACATATATTATATTGGATAAATAGTGGTGGTAGTCATTCAGATATTTTCCAATAGAAATTTATGAAGAAATGATAAATAAAAACTAAAATATTGTTCAAACAATAATACTAACTAATGGAGACAAAATTCCTAGCATGATGTAGAAGAGAGAAATGAGCACATAGAGTTCCCAATAATAATCCAACAACATGTATCCTTAGTCAGCTTCAATAATGGAGGTATGTTCAATTGGGCGTAGCCAAAAGAGTTATTTTTGGAGATGAAGAGAAAAAGATAGGTTTTCAAAAGGTTCTTTAGAAGCTAAAGGGTTAACTTAAATGTGTGATGCATTTTTTGATATGGCTAGTGTTATAGTAGGCAATAATAGTTATCTAGGTAGGAAGCAATGTCTAAATTTTTATAAACTCACATAATGCCAGTACATTGGATTGGAATTTTAATATTGTGATCATATATTATAGAAATCACTCAAAATAAAAAAAAAATGTTAGGCATCTGTTACAGTGGGTGATAATATATTGGTTATGAAGCACTATTTAAATTTTCAAAACTCACGAGATACTAGTGCATTATGTGGATATTCATGTGTTACACTCACATCTTGGAGAAATCATTCAAAATTCAATATATGGTTTCAATTTAGCGAGAAGAATTAGAATGTAATTTATTATCTGATGAAGGAAAAGGTCCAAGGCTAAGGCTAAAATGATCCCTAAGCCCAAAACAAAACATAAAATTATAGGGGTATATAATATTTGATGTTATATGTCTCATTTAAAAATAGTGTGATTATGGATAGATCATTCTCGTAGCCCACTATCACATATGTAAGGTAGGGAGAAAGTAACTATTCAAAGCTAACTACTTACTAGTACATCACAAATTGTAGAAAATAAAAGGACATGTTAAACTAAATATTGCAAAATAGTTCTAGGGGGTCTTTTAATACCCCTAAAGGTATAAAGAAGCTTGAGGTCATGTGCATAGGATATGTAAGACCTGGGTATTGTATTTTAATCCCTTCACACTTCACTAGACCTTTTATGAGGATTCTAGCTTAGCAAAAAATAACAGTTCTTTTGTGGATATTCTAAAATTCTTAGTTAAGGGCTTCTAGTCTAAAAGTTTGAAAATTGTTTCTAAGAGAAAAGAAATCAAGTGAATCTAAGCAAGATAGATAGATATATTGAACAAATACATATATTCAAAGCATAAATTATTAAAGGATAAAAAAAATTAACTACTTGAATTTATATCTTGATGAATCTATTCAACATTTAAATAAAAACTAGAATTTTCAAAATATAACTACTTTTATTTTTAAATATTCTATTTCATTTCTTTGTTTAGATCTTTTTTCCTTTCTCTGAAATATGAGCACATTGTTTTATTTCCCAACTACTCTTTTGTGAAATTGTGTTGCAATGGTATTCTTTCATTTTAAAAATTTAAAAAGATATTTTATTTCAAAAAATACAAGTAAAGAAAATATTTTCTTCTAAAAAAGTGTGGCCAAATATATTATTTGATTTATAATATATTTTAAAAACTTATAAATAATAATATTTGATTATTTTTTAATTTGTGAAGACTCTATACAAAGTACATCCATTTGTTTTCCTCTAAAAATATTTGACAGGAAATATTTTTTTCTAATTTATAAATATATATAAGTAACTTTACAATCAGTATAAATATTTAAAAATAACTAATGCATTTCATCATCATTTCTTTTTATTTATTATGTTAATTTAATTATTTAATTTAGAAAAATTTATTTCTTCATTTACAATTCAAATTCAAAACTTCCCTCCATTTTTCATTATTAAAATCTTATCTAATTATTATGCATTTCTTTCATATTAATTAAATAATTTTCTTGAAACTCTACCGGTTGATTGATGTTGGTCAAATAGAAAAATTAAGAAACTTTTTAAATAACAATGTGCTTATTATCTCTAAGTGATCATAGTTCTCATACCTTGAGAGTGACAGATTGTTGAAGTCGTTCTTACATGGCTCTTTTATCATTGTATAAAGTTGCATCAATAATTTGAGGGCCTTTCTATAATTGGTATGTTACTTTCATTCAAAAAGTTGGAAATTGGGAAGTTTGGAGTGTTATTTATATTTTCTAGTGGATAATTCTTTTTTGTGCAAAAAGATCATATTTTATTAACAGTAATATTTTTTTTTTTTGGATAAAAGTGGTAGAGCCACGAATTTTATTAAAATAAAATGAAATTTTTATAGTTGCCTGGTTCAGAAGGGCATACCAGCGGGAAAGAACTAGGAAGAAAGCCCTTGGTTGTATCTCGTGAAACAAAATATGAATCCTAAAAGAAGCTACCCCATCCCCACACCCAAAAAACCCACCCGAGATATCAAAAACTATATTGAATCAAAACCCACCCAACCCACATACTTCTAAAAGAAGATACCCAGGGGAGAAAAGGGATGAAGAAGAGTGGGCAGACAGAGAAGGAGATATCCTTGATGTTGGGGGCATATCCAGGTGTCTATCATCCATCAATACCATAGAAGAAGAAGCTGACACTGCGGCCACATCCATGCAACCCGGAGTGTCCACGAGCAATGGTAACAAGTCCACAGGTGCAGAAACTACAATGCATAAAGGAGGCATTGTGAAAATGTCATCTCTGATACATCCATCTCGAAGCACAATAATGGTATGGATAACCAGGAAGTCTGACAATAAAGGTTCAGAGACAAAAGGATCGACAACACCAGTCAGTCGGGCATACACCAATACTTATATAAGCAAGTCCACCATCCTACAAGACATTCCAAATAACCAAAAAGAGATCTCTATAACAAGTAATAGCTAAAAGTGATTTCATAGATCCAAACACAGACTCTCATAGGTACATGGAAGAAGACAAGTAAACTGAATGATCTATTAGTAAAAGAATAGCCAGATACAAACAATAATGTAGAAAGCCACTATGGGAGGCTAGTCAAGTTAAGTATGGGACGTGACTGATATAGACCTCCTACTGTGGAAAAGGATAATCTATGGCTTTATTTGCAAGGAAATCAACCAGCATATTAGCCTCCCTAAAACAATGCTTGATTTTGAATGATTGGAAGGACCTCAAATTATTAAGAATCAGATCTAATCTGTACTTAAGCTTCTACGATGAGGTTTGTCTAGAGGAAACTATGTTGAAGACCACCATTGAATCTCCTTCAAAAATAATATGAGGAATATTCATGGAGATAACAATGGATAGACCAAGGAGAAGTGCTTCAATTTTTGCCACATTGTTAGAATCAAGGGGTAATTTCTTACAAACTGCTCTCATGATTTTACCTTGTGAATCTATAATAACAACCCTAGGTCCAGAAATGCCTGGATTTCCCCTAGAGGCACCATCATAATTCAACTTGAAAAAACCAGTTAGAGGAGCTATCCAAGTGGGAAATCGTCAGTCTGATGTAGATGATTTTGGGGTTTGAAAACCATGGGTTGGTAGTATTTGGAGAAGGGGCCAGTTATCATGAATAAAAAAGTCCCATTTTATGAAAGTTTGTTTGTTATTAATATGTTTAGTATGATAGGATATCATGACTTCAGAAATTGACTTTTATATTCTATAAATAACATGTTCCCATGGAGAAGGCTTGTTCCTAAATACCCCCTCATTCCTCTCAAGCCAAATATTCTAGACAAGTATTGAGGGACTAATTTCCCACAGGGCACAAAATGTAGAGGGCTTAAACATTAAAGGGCATGATTTAAATTGATGACATGTAGTAGGACCAATTGTTGTTGACCACCCAAGTTTCTGTAAGAGCCAATACCAAGAGTCTTTGGCAAAGGGGCAGTGGAGGAATAAGTGATACGATGTTTCCATAAAATAATCACATAGAGTACAAGGAAATACTACCATAATCCAAAGCCTATCAAGCCTAGCCCCAGTAAGGACCCTATCCTGAATGGTGAGCCAAGTAAAAGCACATTCTTTTGGAAGGCAAGTCGAACCCCATAAAAGTTTAGTAGGCCAGGAATCCTCTTGATGGTGTTGGAAGTTGGATTCATAACCCATCTTAACCATATAATGGCCCGAGGGGGAGCCGAGCCAAATAAGTTCATCTTGAAGAGGAGAGAACCAAATAATTATTGAAGAGTGTATTGGTTGTATCTTTGGAACCAGGTCTAATGCATCTCTAAATTGGGGAAGAATCTTCCAATTTGCAAAGCCCTCATGAATATATAAATAGTGGCACACTCGATCACCCCAAGTATGCTTAAGTTATCCATCCAAGGAAGACCAATCCCTTAATTGGGATAAGGGGGGGTGTCCATTCCATGATTCCTCCCAAAACTGGGCCTTGGATCCATCATGAATTATCCAGGACAACGAGGGTAATATGAGATACCGACAGGAGATCATGAAGTTCCACATAAGAAACCCCTTAGGTAAGACTAATATTGTGAAGATCCTTTCTCTATCATTGGAATCCAAATATTTGGATGTGATTAGCTTGACCCATTTCGTGTTACGATTTTGATAAAATTTCCAAAGTAATTTAGCACCCAAGGCTTTATTTTGTAAAAATAAGTCCCTAATCCTTGAACCTTTATGAGACTTTGGCATGCAGACTTTAGACCAGGCAAGAAGAGGTAATTTTTTCTTCTCGGATACATTGTCTGACCATAAGAAATCCCTACGAATAGATTGTAATTCCTCTACTGTCCATTTAGGCATACTGAGTACTGACATCAGGTATATGTGAATGACATTTAGGATAGATTTAATCGTAAGTATTTTTCCTGAAAGGGTTAGCCACTTATGTTTCCATGAAAGGATATGTTGTGAAATTGTGGAAATGATTTTATCCCAGAAAAGGTGTTTTTTTGAGCCAGGGAAAAATGGGATACCAAGGTATTGGAAAGGGAATTATCCAACTGAGAAGCCCCAAAAGTTTTGAAGATGTTGCTAGACTATTGGTGAAACATTTAAGAAGAAAACATTTGATTTAGTCGGGCTGATAAATTGGCCAGAGGCCAGGGAATACTCTTCTAAAACTTGTTTGATGACCCAAGCTTCATATATTGAATCTTAGCCAAATAGGAGGGTGTCACTTGTGAATAAATTATGTATATGGGGGTCATTTCCATCATTTAAAGATATACCCTTCCACTTTCCAATTTGTCTAGCATGAATGATTGACCTGCTAAGTCCCTCTGCCATAAGGATAAATAAGAATGGGGAAAGAGGGTCCCCTTGTCTAATACCTCTGGATGATGAAAAGAAACCTTTGGGAGAACCATTAATAATGATTAAAAAATATGGGAAGGATACACAAGCCAAGATCCATTTAATCCAATTCTTATGAAAACCAAGCTTAGTAAGGACCAAGGAAATAAACTCCCAATCGACCCTGTCGTATGCCTTCATCATATCTAATTTAAGAAACATTGTTGATTTGTTTTGTAGTTGAATAGAATACAATAATTCATGAGCTAGAATGACCCCTTCTGATGTTTCTCTTCCAAGGATAAAGCCCCCCTATTCTTCTGAGATAATTCTAGGAAGGGTTTTGGCTAGTCGAAAAAAATAGCTTTAGTAAAGATTTTATACAATGAGTTGCACAATGAAATAGGGAAAAAATCTGCAAATGTTTCAGGATTGTCTTTTTTAGGAATAAATGTAATCCAGGTATGATTCAGCTCTTTAAGAATAGTCTTATGTATTCTAGCCCCTTCTAAGGATAGAAGAATGTCTTTTCCCATAAAATCCTAGCATTTCTGAAAGAATATTATAGTGAAGCCATCTGGCACAGGGGCTTTATCCGGAGCCATGGAGAAGACAACCTCTCTGAGCTCCTTAAGTGTAAAAGGTGAAAAAAATGTAATGTTTTAATTATCTATATCCTTCATGAGTCTTAAGGAAAATGTGTTATTATTTTCAGATTGGGTTCCTTTTTATCAAGTAGGGAAAAATGTCTTTGATTCTCAACCAACCTAGTTCACCCTTCCTAGATTACCTTATGAGTTTAATGAATTTCATATTATGAAAGAAAATGGTAATTCTTTAGGGAAGTTTGTGAGAACTGGTCGTGCTATTCAAAATAACATTCTCACTACCAAGATTTGTGTCCTGCTGCAACCGAACTTTGTTAGCCCTTCCACCCACAAGTTTGAATCATATTTTGGCCCTTGGAAGCAAGCATTGTCTAAACATCCTTCTAATCTACACAAATGTGTAATCTCTATTGATGAGGATTTATTTAAAAACCTTGGAAAAATGCCTGCATCTCATCAATCTACTCAACAAGCTTCTCCCTCCTCCTCTTCACATACCACTCATAGGGATCACCATCATGACCACCAAATTTCTTCACATCCCACTCCTTTCCCTCAAGCCTCCTCTTTCTCTTTTGATGTCCCCCACTTTCCTCCTCAACCTTCCATCATGGAAGTATGCCCACGTATCTCCCATGCTCAGATCCTTGCTACGACATCGTCCCATCCATCTCCTCCTCATAAATCTTCTTTATTTGACCCTGCCACTTTGAATCCTTTTCCATCTCCACCTCTATAAACTCATGCAGTCTCCCTCTTTTCATCTCTTTCTTCTCCAACTATTAACACACCTTCCATTTCTCACGTCTCTACATTGATTCCTTCATCCCCTACCTATCCTCAACCCAATCCTGATATGACTCCATTAAAGATCACTGAGGCCTCTTCACAAGATGCTCCTGAGACATCATTGCCCCAATCTTCCCCATGCATCCCTTCGGTTGTTTCTGCTGGTCTTGACCAGTCTAATCCTCACTCACCTTCATTGCATGTACCACCAACCACTCCCCATCCTTACCTGTCGCATACTTTACCCTCTGCTCCCCATCATACGGATCCTGGCCAAGCATCATTATAGTCAACTTCTTTAGCTGCCTCCAAAGTTATAGAGAACCCTCAGGTAGACATTTCTATTGCACACACCAATGACTTGTTGTTAGAAAAATTGGATAATGTATTTCTGATTAAACCTTCGGTTCACACTATTGCACATGTAGAGGATATTGCTAAGGAAGTTGAGATTATTCTTATTGACCATATTGCAGATTCTATAATTGATTGCCTTGATGCTTCATTATCTGCTTTAAATTATAAAGGTGAAATCCTACAAACCAATAATCCTTATGAGATGCTTTTTCTAGATTTGGATTCATTGTTACATGATGTACCGATTACTTTCTCACCCTCATTGGATAATATTATCAAAAAGAGGGATATCCAATCCACATCTTGTCATATTTTCCAATCCCCATCTTCCAAATTATCTCCCTCCCCAGCCTCCAAACAGAGGGGTGGACCATCAAATGCTTCTCGGATTATAAAAGAAATCAAAGCAGGTTTAGAAACAACAATTCCATCATCTTTTACCTCAAACAAAAAAGGTAAGAAGAAAGTCTCGGTTACTCCACCAACACCACAGACTGCTAAGGCCAAACGAAGTCTCTAACCTGAGTATGTTGAAGGTCTTAACTCATCAAATGCTCATGAAAGGATGGGAGCCGAGACTTTCCCTCTGCAAACACAAGGCTCTTATCATGGAATGTTAGGGGCTTAAATGACCCTAACAAAAAAAGGCTCTTTAAGATCCAATTGTTCAATACCAAATTTGATCTTCTTCTACTTCAAGAAACTAAAATGTTGGATGAGGCTGCAAAAAGGTTGTTCACATCCTAGAAAATGGGAACTTTTTGGACATCCCTTTCAGATGATGCTTCGGGGGGTCTTGCAGTTCTCTGGGACCCTCATAGGATTTCCATGAAAAAATTAACCTTCAGGAAATACTTGATGATTTCCTTAGTGAACTTTAACTCTATCAAACTCTCCTTCTGGTTATTCAATATCTACGGTCCCACCTCTATTTTAGATAAAAATAAGTTATGGGACCTCCTCGGTGCCCTCAAGTGCACTTAAACACTGAGTGAGTACAATGATCCTTCACTATAATGATTGGATAAGTTGCTTTAGAGGAATATTATTGGATGATGCAAGATAAAAAGGAAAGAAAGGGAAAACCGACAAGTTTTGGGATGCATAAAATGGAAAAAGATAGAAAACTCAGTACATTAACTAGTAATGGGGTTCAAAGGATGTCTCTAACTTGTAAAATTAATTTAAAGTAAATCTCGAGGGAATAGTTTGCTTGGACTGACCTATTCCTAGGAGGAGGTCATTTGGGCCAACTTGTTCCTAGGAAGAGGTCACCTAAGCCAACCTATTCCTAGGAAGAGGTCACCTAAGCTAACTTGTTCCTTACACTTTTCAACAAATTGAATTGCAGGCTATTTGTAAGGTCTTGAACTTCCTAGATTTGATTCACTATGTACATAACGTATTCTTACACACAAAAAGGAAGGAAAATTGTTGTATAAAGAGGGTTTTTCCTAAGTCAAACCATAATTTAGAATAAACCTTGAAATGAAATGAAATAAAAGAGAGAATGCTAACATAGAGTATAGGCCTAGATCTAAATCATGAAGTGTATTATACCTTGGAAATGCAAATTCTTATTTGAATGTGATCAAGTATGTTGATGCAATAACTTTGAATCCACACAAAAACCAAAAAGGGAAATCATGAAAGACAAAACCTTACATAATGGATCTTGTATATTTATACAATGCTTGATGGAGAGAGAGAGAGAAGGATGGTTTATAGAGTTGAAGGATTGAATTCTTGAATGAATGTGGATGCTTTAATGTATGGATGGATATTTTACTATGATCTTCTTCCTTCATGGTGGACTCCTTTTATTAGCCTTCAATGAGGGAAAGAAGCTTGATCCATGGAGAATATTGAATTGAAAATGCCTTAGAATGCTTGAGATCTTGCTTGAGAATGCTTGGATATGAAATTGTAGGAAAAATATTGAATTATTAAGATGTTATATCAAAATGAGGGGAGATAGCTTTCTTTAATACCTCTCACAACATTTTGGGGCTCAAAACACAAAGGAAGCCAACATGAATCTATAAATATCGCTTAACCAATGAGACGGGCCCCCAATTTGAATTTTGGGGAAAACACCAGTGAATAGGTTGGTTGGAGTGACCTATTTCCCCCAAAATTTTATGAAACTTGTTTTGGGAGTTGGGAATGCAGATAGAAAGCCAAAAATATAGGTGTTGTTGAGATGGAATACCCAAAATAAATGTGGGAGTCCATACATACAAAAATGGGACCTAATTGAACATCTACTTTGTTGCTAAACAAATTGTTCTTTTTCAATAAACTCCCAAATGCCCAAATTTGTAAGAGAGAATCATCTACCAGCAGTTGGATAATATATCATCAGGTTGATAGATTTACTCTGAATTGAAAGGTACAACTCCCTTATGAATGATATTCAATGAATTTTATTTATTCCTAAACTAACTAGGTACGTTCTTAACCTGAGAACAAAAGAGGAAAACCAAGCCAGCCCCAAACAGAACTAACTCAGGTAGTGAAATTAACCCTAAACCTAGCCAACTCCAAGAACCCACACTTCATATGACTTCCCAGCATTGGTAATGCAGAAATGAATACTGTAAATGTAAATGTAATGAAACTGAAATGAAAAGAAGATCAAACATTCTGATTCCTGCAAAGTGAATGGATGAAATAATCAGATTCACAACCTATTCCCCATTTAACTCCAATATGCAAGAAGATGCTTACAATATGAATGCAACAATCCTTAGATTGAATATAATTAAAGAAATTAATACTCAAACTCTCATATTTGATGTAAAACTCCCTTTTATTATAAACATCCAAATAACAATACTCAGACCATTATAAGTTCACAACTTGTTTGCTAAATACATTTCAGAAATCCAAACATTTAACCCCAAAATGAAAATACAATGAAAATGAAAAAAAAAACAAATGCTCTCCTCTCCACAATAGCACTCCATCTCTGGCAAAAAAGAATAACCCCTTCTCCTGACCAAGATTTTCAATAAATAAACTTCCTTCTAGCTCTTGAATCCTGGATCTCTTTTCAGGTCCCATAATTGATTCTTGTCTTTTCCTTTTCACATTAATAGACCTTTTAAGTCTTTTCAAATCTAATTTAGGGCCCGTTTGGTTGCACCCCATAAATGGGTTATGCCACCCATAACCCGGTTATGGGGTGCAATTCCCTGTTTGGATGCCCTTTTTGAGAATGGGAATGTGGATTTGCATGACCCCATTTTGCCGAAAAAGTGGATTTCGCAATTCCACCTCAGGAGGTGGAATGACTTTCGAATCCATAGTTATGTGTTCAAATAAACCAAATTTAATGTCCCCGTCAGGTCCGGGCAACTCCACGTTTTTGGATTTAAACCCCATTTTAATCTTCGGCAATGTCCGCAGATATCCACATTTTTGCCACTAGGGTTTGCCGTCCTCTTTCTGCTGCGTGTTGGTGTGCGATGCTCGAGCTGCTTTGAATAGGTAAGGGATTCTTATTGTCCTATTATTATGCAAATTTTCATGGATCACTGTTCTCTTTCACTGCTATCTTATTTGTGACGTATATTATTTGCTATTGCTCACGATGCCTTCCCTTGTCTTCTCTGATTGTCACGATTTTTCTTTTATTTTTTGTAGTAAGTGTGCATTCAACATTTTATTACTTCATTGAGCATTCATGTAGTTTGTACTACAATGTCGATATTTTATTTTCTGTAAATCAACTGTGTGGATCTGATGTCCACTTTTTTGGTACTTTTAAATCTTGCTTTTAAAATCTCTTTGTTTTTGTTTGAATTTAGGGGTTGTTGAACCATTTCCATTATGCATTGATTGTTCATCTTCTCCATTCTTTGTTCATGTTTTCTTATGCTCTCAAAGAGTGTTATTTGAATGGAGAGTAGTGAAATTTGTTGTTTCTAACCTTGACATTCATGTATTATTGATCAAGTTTTAATTTGTTTTGGCAAGCAAGATTATATTTTTTTCTTGAGAAAACTTGCAAATAATTATTGTTTTTCAGATAACACATGTTGTATTTGTTTGAATTTCAGTCAAAATGAAATTGTGGCATTTAGTGTCGTAACTAAAATATTAGTAAACGATCATTACAGGTTTGGATTTATTAGTTATCATTTATTGCTGTAAATTAACAACTTTTTACCTGATTTAGGATGCACTTTGAAATTAGGAAGAATCTAGGCACAATATGACTAAACTATCGAAAACCATATTACGCTGATATTTACATGGTTTTCATATTACTCACA
>MU224024.1:1291594-1302793 GCA_018584345.1 Thuja plicata | reverse complement strand
TTCATAAATTCGAATTCCTATTTTCAATTTGACAACCAAACGGAGAATGTGGATTTACAAATCCATCTTCCAGGGCAACCAAATAGTCCCAAAAAAGCATAACCGGGGTTTGCATAACCAAGGTATAGATAACCATGATTTGCATTATTTTTCAATTCCCCAATCAAACGGGCCCTTAAAGAAAAATCCAAAAAGATTGGTTTTTCCTATTCTTTACCGCTTTTCAGTTATGAAACCCGATCTTTAAAATCTCTTTCTTTGTCTTCTAAACAAATTGTGCTTTTTCTCTTTCTAAAACCACGCTGACCATTTTATCAAATGATTCACATGTTCTCTCGAACGTATTCAAACTGCATTTGTCACGGGGATATCCGACACTTGTCACCACAGAAAAACGAGCATTGCCTATTTTGGACATTTTAACTGATATGAAAAGGAGTCACCGTGTGACTGCATAATCGACTTCCAATGCTGTCATTCTTCATATTATCATACTCCTCTTTCATGCTCTGCATGTATCTATCTCTTGATTGTTAATGTAGCGATGTGTTTTCCGTGCTTTAAATGCATGACTTCGAATTCCTTTATCTCTGCGAGTGCCTCTTTGAACTATCACGACATCGACCACAATAGTTCCTGACCTCTTTTCATTGTGCCAACTGACTCCTAGCAACCGGGCATGTCTTCGAGCTTCTTATTGATGTGCACATTGTGGAGTTGTTTGGGAATTTGATGAGAAACAGGAATCGATCTTGAGTAGTGTTAGCATGTCTCGACACTTGCAGGAACTGGTAGAATCGGATTTCATATTGCTTCCATCGAGTTTGGAAATCATGCTCGGTTCTCAACTAACAAATGTGGCCGAGCATCGTCTGTGGCCTTTGGATTTAAAACAGACTTATATCTTTTGTATACGAGATCTTCCAATTCATCTTCATCTTTTTCATCATGACCTCCACTAGAATGTTCATCGATGCCCCCTCACAGATATTTCCCAAGCCTTCCTAATTTTGCATTTCTTCAATTGGGCTGTGCTGTCGGAATTCTTGAATTGGCTTCTTTCGTTCATCATGTCATCTTTTTCATTGGACACCGCACGTCCTTCGTTTGATTACCAATTTTATTAAGCAAGGCTCTTATTAACTCGAGCATATGTTCGTGCAACAATCCATTTTGCAATCGAACAATACATGTACACTGTGTCTTTTGATTAGCAAAGTAATTTTATTAAGCCCATTGAATTTAGCACACCTCCAAAGTAAATTCAATGTGAACTGTGAACTGAGAAGGACTGCATTTTCCGCTAAATGACTCCCTGTTGGGACTTTACTCTTTTACTCTTCTTATGCAATCATCAATCGGCCTTTTAAGTGTAATCAAGTAAAAACTTGTATTTTAAAACCATCGAGAGACTCTCCTTTATCAAGGCGGAAATTTGCATACAGCCTTCTCCATAGTGGAAAACTCCAACCTGGCTGCGAGAAGCGTAGCAGAAAATGAATTTTCTGCTTTCTCTGAAACTTCGTCGGATTTTCACCATTTTGCTTCCACATCTAATCTTTGAAACAATTCAACCTTCATAGAAACTTGGTTAGTGAAATCTGGGAACACATTAGAGGAAATCTTTCATGGGAGGTGACTTTAAAAGTTTTAAAAATGGTGTACTGAAAGTACACCCACATACTTATAGGTGCTTACAATTTAGGATGGTAAATACATGCAAAAAAATTAGTGGACTTTTGGTCATCATTTTTTCAGTTTCTTTGTTGTTAATAATTGGGGGGTCAAGTGTGCATGGAGTGAACGATAATTGGAACATGGGGGCTAATAGGTATTCTTCTCCTAAAGAACAACTGATAATAAATGGATCAACTTAGGCCCATTTTTAAATTTAAAACTTGAAATTGTAGTTATCAAAAATGTTCCCATAGATTTACACTAGGTTCATTCCCCTGTTTGTGAAATTGACCTAGTTTAATGATTTTGTAATCTACAAACTTAGTCTAGACCCTTAAATTGGATGGTAATTATAATTAGACAAGACTAAAATGATTTTCCAACTTTTGTACATGCATTTTACTTATATAGTGATCATTACATTTTAAGACATACTAATGAAAGTAAATCCATAACTAAGAGAAAAATTTCCTTTATTTACCTTCAAATTTTGCTAATCTATAAATAAAAAACACATAAATCCTACAAACCATTTGTCAGTAGTTTCAAATTAATGATCTTCTCCTAACAAAATCCAAGTTACACAACAAGATAATCTCCGATTCATAAAAAACATGCCGAAAATGGATTCCTAATGATTTTTATCATAGATTTGAAAAAATACCTCACAAAAAGTTGATTCCATATGAAGAAGCTATGAGTAATTGAAGTTTGGAAAATAAGAGGTTACTTTGAATGAGTTTACCATATTTTTGATAAAAAGATCTAGAAAAAATAAGTATATCATAGTATAGATCATTGAATCAACTTTTAAATGCATTTTGAATTTTGAAAGTTCGATAGGCTATACAAAAATTATGGTCAACTTCATAGACACTTCTAATTACTCAAAAAATTGTGCCACAATGTTTAACAAATGGATAGTTTGATGAGCATAATTTAATCAAACAAATGTACGATTTCATGAAACAAATATGTAGTTCTACCTAGAATGTTCCAATTGCGGTATTTGGTGAAGCAAAAGCATAATTTGGTGACAAAAGTGTCATGTTATGAAGGAAAAGAAAATATTTGTGTAGTAATTTCTCAACAAAAACAAAAATCTCATAGAAGTGTTAGTAAATATAGGACATGGGTCCCACCAGGCATGCTAGAAAGTGGATCAAAGATAAATCAATGTGAATAATGAAAGGATTTAGTCACAAAACCCACTAATTCACAAATAATTATTATATACCAATAAAGAATGTAAAGTAAATGCATAAACATAATGAATATAGCAAAGAAATATACCTCTACACCAACACTATTGTCGCTCCCAAATTTTGCACAAGCACAAGTAGCAATATGATAGTGAAAAAGCTTAAATATTGTGGTTAGAGAATGACGTGTATGAAGGTTGAACTTATAGGTTTTATTGATATCAATCAATGGTGGAGACGAGTTGAGATTGATTGGAAAATCAACAATTGAGAATTGATGAGAGGAATGGATGGCTAAAAATAAGAGCTAACTGATTGCACGATTTAGTGAACTAGATTTGATTGATCAAAGAAGTGAGGATGACTATGTGTAGACACATTAGACTAGATTGAAGACTGAAAATGAGCATTACTAAACAAGTGAGGTGAATATTTTAATAGAATTAAATTATTAAAAAAATATTTAACTCATGTGCATGTGAAATTAATTAGAAAATGAATTAAAATAATTAGATTATTTATTTTAGAGGAAATATAATTAGAAAGGGAATAATTAAATAAATAAAAATAATTTATTTAATTATAGAAGAGTAGTTAGCTAATTAAATATTTTTAAAAATAAGTATTTAATTATTATAAACTAGAAGAATAACTGAGCCTAGCGAGACATCTTCCTTCCCAATGTGCTAAAGGAAATAGGATCTACCCATATATCCCCATTTCTTATTGTAAATTTTGGTGAACCTACTTCATAATATTTCTACTTCTAATTTGGTGTTTAGACCGCGTGTAGACTTGATTTGTATGCATGGTATTCTTCTATTTTACACATTTAGTTCTAGTCTTATTTTTGCATTCATTGGTAAAAAGACATAAAAATTTCATATTGTTATCCCTTGTTTAATAGATCTAGTCCATTCTTGCACTACATTTTCATGTTAAAGAAACAAAAAAACAAAAAAATATCTTCATGCATTGTTATGTGTATTTAGATAATCCCCGTTTATGCTTTGTTTCATTACATTATCTTATTACACTACAAAATGTCATATTTCTTTTTATAGAGTTATAGTTCCTTTGATAATCCCTTTTGTAGTGATGACTTTGATATGTTGGATAAATCCCTTGATGAATTCATCTATTTTAAGTCCTCTTCTATGCCTCCTAAACCATCCTTCTTCCAAAACTTGGTTAATAAGATCCAAGAATTTAAGATCTAGGAAAATCCCCTTTATGAATACATTGGTGATTCTTCTCCCAAAGTTACTCTCTCTCATGAGAACATATTGATGAAAGAAGATTCTTTTGACACTTCTCTCAATGATCTCCCTCTTTGGGATGAACCATTGGAGAATGATGTTGATTATTCTCTTGATACTCACCTCCCTCATGAAAGTACCTTGGTGAAAGAGGGTTATATTGGGGAAGAGGTGGATATAATTGAAAATTCCCTTAATGATACTTTCCCTCATATCCATTTAAAAAAATTTCCCTCTAGAGATAGTGCATTAATGAGTGATGTTTTTTCCTCTCCCAAAGTCTCCCCTATTAATGAACATAATTACAAAGAAGAGGATAATATCCTTGATGCCCTCCCTTCTACAAAAGAAACCTTGGAAAATAAAGATCCCAATAAAGTAAACACCATTCATATAAAATTTCCACCTCTGCCTTCAATCCTTTCTACAATACAAATAAACACCATAAAATCTTCAAGAAAGTGATTGGGGAATATTAGACTTTACACCCACCTTCCGTAGTAAAAAAAAGAGTCCTTGAATTTTAGAATCAAACCCCTTACTTTAACACATGTATCGATATTTATTGGGCCTCTTTAAACTTAAATCTAATTCCACCTAAGAGTAATCCTTATCTTTTAAATATTTCAAACTTTGATGATAGACATGGTATAGGATGTGTGAAACAAAGATAAGAGACCCACGAGAAATCTACATTACACTATTCCAAAGAAGCTCTAGGTTTCCAACCTTATCATTTGTCCAATCAGTCTATAAATTCTTCTCCTAATTTCTCATTACAACAAGAGAGTGTTCTATTTGAACTTTTCCAAGCCAAATTGATTACTCTTCCTTTGAAAAATAAAAGGAAAAATAGAAAATACAAACAAGGCAATCCTTCAATTTGTATGTATCATCAAATTTGTGGCCATAAAACTAATGAATGTTATGATTTTAAGTGTAAAATTTAATAACTCATTGATTGTGGTATGATTTAAATGACACATAACAATGAATGACATTTTTTTCTTGATCACTATAAATAACATTTAAATTCGTTTTATGTTGCTCCTCACTATGTGACATTGGTAGCTTATCCTTTGGGGGTTCATTGTCATTAATGGTGGTGCAATTTTAGGCGCAATTGAGAAACATAATAGTTTTTAGTATTTCTTGTCTCCACATGCAAGGGTACTATTTCAATCTCCTATCTATCACAAGGACCCATTTTCTCCCTTTGTTGAGTTATGAATTTTATAACATGATACCTTTCTTCAATGGAATTGTTTATTTTTAAATAAGGTTTATTTCTCTTTTTTAGGAGGTTTACATCCTTGTTTACAACCTTTTCTTTTCTTGAAAGCGCATGTCTATTATAGATGATCTTTCACTTGAGGTGCATAATGTGTTGTACTTTTCCAAGTATTCCTCCTTCCTCATTTTATATTCCTTTCCAAAAGATCCATTATCCCTTTGTTGACTTGTTTCTTTTATAACATGATATCCTTTCTTGCATGGAGTTTTTTTTTAACATGAGGATTTTTATTTTTATTTTTTTTAAGAATATTTACATCCTTGTTCAAAACATTTACCTTTCTTGAGAACACATTTCTATTATAAAAGATCTATCACTTAGGGTAGACAATGTGTTATATTTTTCCTTGCCTTCACCCTTTGAGGCCAAGGTTTCATTTCTCAATTTTTTTTCCTTTCTAAGGATCCACTTTCTCTAAATTATTATGTATTTTTTTTCACATGATATCATTTCTTGCATGGATTTTTTTTACATGAGGAAATTCTATTTTTTATGAGATTTACATCCTTGTTCGCAATTTTTTTCTTGCTAGAAAGTGTTAGATTTGACAAATGCAAATCCTCCCAAGATCACCTGCATGCACGACAGTTACAAGACAGAAGCAAAAGACAGAAGAGAGAAGACAGAGCTATGGCGGCCAAAAGGCCAGAGACATGAAAATCATGTTGCAAGAATAAAACTCTATTGACAATGATGAAAATATTACAATCTCCTTTTTGAAATGAAAGCAGTGAATCCTTATAAAAGGATATCGAAACCCTAAAGAATTATAAAGTGCCTAAGTGAAACTTAAGAATAGAGTAACTAGACTAATAATTAAATAAATTAATTATTAGCTAAACTAAGGCTACTCTAACACCCCCCCTTAAGTGTAACTTAGGGAGAAGCAAAATAGCTAATCTACTGCAGAAAGCAGGAAAGATGGGTCCCAGCAACAAGGCCTGATCAGGTACCCAAAACAAGAAAGGGAAAAGGTGTCCCAGAGAGAGGAACAAGAATGAGCAAGAAGCATCTCCGAAGCAAGGAACTGTAAACTCTGTCAGGAGAAACTGCTGGAACCCCCACTGAAGTGCATGACTAGGTAGAGAAGACAATGTTTGAAGAGCTGATCAATCAAACCAGGAAGCAATAGAACCAACAGGTGAACCCCCCATAATGCTAAACTGGGAGAGGTGACAGGAACACTGAAATGCAATACCAGAAACATCTACAGAAGAAGAACCAGGAACACCAACGGTGCAACATAAGTACACACATAGGATAAAGGGCAGTGTCATCGACACACAACATGGGCTAATGTCGTGGAAGGTACGCTCACTTGACAAAGGTGGATGCACCTAAAATGGCAAAAGCATCATAACCCCCCATGACACTTTATAACAGAGTGCGAGTACTAAAACCATACAAGGTGAACAAGATCCCAGAAATGCAAAAGGAGGCACTTTATCACAGTACGTTTACAGAACAAAAATGCAACAAAAGGAGCATACAAGCTCAGATGTCAGAAAGAAGAGTGAGCTATGAAATCAGAAGAAGAGATCCCAGGACCTGTAGAACCAAGCAATCCACCAGAGGGAATAAACTGCCAAACTCAGAGGAGAGTAAACCTGGAGCAGAATCTGGAAAAAAGACCCCTGCAACTACATAGTGCACTGAACCAGCTTTTTGATGATATCTCGTTTGCCAAAAACGGAGTCCGGATGAGCCAGATATGACTCCCGAAAGGCAAAAAAAGACATCGGACTTCAACAGAAAAAAATTCTATTGAAACAGCAGAACCCAAAACCCTAACCCCCATCATCAGAAATTTCTCAGAAAGAGCTTTCCGATGGTATATGGAAGTCAGAAAAAGACCCCCGGATGCTCAAGTTAGAGCGAAAACACTCCAGGAGGGTCAGAAAGGCCCCAGAAACCAAAAAAATAAGCCCCTGGGGCTAAAAAACTGGGCCCCCGGGCGCATGGCGTGCTCAGGGGGTTGGGCCGAAGCCCCTGGTCATGCATTTGACTAGCCGCTTATGCACAAGGCCCGCTGGGGGCTGAAAAACCCACCGGGTGGCGGTGGCCAGGCGGAGTGGCGTGCGGGTGGCGCAGGCTGGTGGCGGGGGCTGGGCGCAAAGAGGCGTGGGCGGTGCGGGCCGAAGGCAGAGTAGGCGGGCAGAGCTTCGCCGGAGGAGGGGCGGCGGGGGGCGGCGTTGGCAGTGGGAGGCGGTGCTGCTGGGGGGCCGGGCTGGCCACCGACCGGCGGCGGTGGAGCGCCGGTGGCGCGGCGGTGGCGCGGCGGTGGCGCTCAACAAATAACAAAGGCCGCATTAAGACAAACGCAAAAATCATTTAAAAAATGATTTTTTTTAAAATTTTTTTTGATTTGCTTGTCCGTACGGCCCTAGAAGGCCAAGAAAAAACTCCCAGACGCCCCGGTGTCCAAAATGGACAAGCCTTATATGGATTCTGGGGTTTTTGGGCCTTCTGGACGCAAGCGTGAGGTCGGTTTTGGTCCAAAGTGCCCCAAAAAATAAAGACCCCCCAGAACCTATGAAAGATGCCAGAAAAATACTCTGAAACCCTCTGTGTCTGGTGTGCTTCAACAAAACTCGAACGACGAACAACAGGAGAGCTCTGATACCATGTTAGATTTGACAAATGCAAATCCTCCCAAGATCACCTGCATGCATGACAGTTACAAGACAGAAGCAAAAGACAGAAGAGAGAAGACAGAGCTATGGCGGCCAAAAGGCCAGAGACAGGAAAATCATGTTGCAAGAATAAAACTTCTATTGACAATGATGAAAATATTACAATCTCCTTTTTGAAATGAAAGCGGTGAATCCTTATAAAAGAATACCGAAACCCTAAAGAATTATAAAGTGCCTAAGTGAAACTTAAGCATAGAGTAACTAGACTAATAATTAAATGAATTAATTATTAGCTAAACTAAGGCTACTCTAACAGAAAGTACATGTCTATCATAAACAAATTCCCTTAGTTGGGGGCTTCAAGTGTGTCATCATTCATTAAGAATACCTTCTTCACCTAGAAATAGGGGGGCTAAAAGGATGAATTATTTTTCTCCTCTCGCTCTTTATCCTGAAGATGTTATCTTTGTTCAAGAACTCTTAAAGGTAGATGTCTTGTAACCAAGATCTCTTCCTTTCAAGGGTCTCTTTCCACTTGTTGCAAGATATCCTTTCACAATTATCTTTTTATTGTCTTACAAGAGTCTTCCTTATTTGCTAAGGTTACGACATACATTGTTGGTTTGAGGATATATTTTCATTTTTGGAAGTAGGTATCCTTGTTCTTTTTTTCCCTTATGACACCACTATGTTGCCATCATAAGTATGGGGGCATATATGTGGGCTCCTTGTATATTATGCAACCTTATTCATCATGGATCCCTAAAAATAATATGATTTCCTTAGGAATGATCCCACTCATGGATCCCTAAGGATCCTATGATTTCTTTAGGAATGATTCCTCACATGCATTCCTAAGGAGACAATTCTTTCTTTAGGATCGATCCCTCTAATGGATCCCTCTAGAGACTACTTTCCGTAGGACTGATCCTCTTTTGAAAATTACCTAAGGAGACAATGCTTTCCTTAGGATAGGCCATCCTATGTATTGTTCTTGGATTTCCTTAGAAATGATGTTTCCTTGGTTATCTTCTGGGATGAGTGGAACTAGCACAATACAACTTGCCAGCCTTTTTACTATTTTCTCCTTTTTTTCCTGCATAGATCACCTACCGTAACACAACTTGATAGACTATTGGATTCATGGTCTCTCTTTTTCTCCAAACTCTCATAGATTTTTCTAATGGCTTAGATTATGGAGTTTTGTCTTGTCTTTGATAGTATTCTTTCTCTTTCCCTATGACTACTTGTGTTTTTACAATAGCTTTCCAAACATGATATTAGTGGTTGGGACATTTTCTCGATCGAAGTCTCTTCAACTAGTTGATCTAGAGTTTTGCTTATAGTAATTGTTGGTACTCCTAAATTTGGAACAAATTTGGAGTGACCATGTGAAATTTTTCAGTTGAGCAAAAGTAAATACCCTTAAAAAATTGTGTAAGAAGGCTCAGTTGGAGTGATTGAAAAAGGTGCTTGGATGATTTTCATAAGATACAAATTTGGAAGAGGCTTTAATGCCTTCCATTTGATATATGCAGTGGGTCCCAGCTCCTGATTTTCAGTTCTGACATGTTTAGGGAGTAGTCATTTTGAGGGGGTCACCTAATTCTGCATGTTGCTTAATTGTCAATTTGCTGTCCGGAGCCTACTTGGCTTCTGAGTATCTTACACACTGTTGAGTTTCATAGTTCGCCACTTTGGGAATGTTTAGCATGCATATCGGAGAGCTTATTTTTCATACCTCAGGTCATTCTGAATCCGTTTGATAGGTTTTCATACTTCCCAAAGTTGGTTGTTCATGAACTGTCTGCATTTTTGTCCTGCCTTGAAATATGAATAGCCCAGTTTGACATGTTATAAATTTTGATGAATTCACCCAATTGAGAAAATTACTTTTGTACTGTGTTCCAGTGGTCACACACTCCATATTTTTCAGTCTGCAGATCTTTATGAAATCAGTTGATAAGTTTTCAAGAACCATTCTGATAGTGAATAATTCTGATTTCCTGTGTATTCAAGTTCAGAATTGGTAAGTGACCTACTTTGAGCTCTTGAAAGTCTGTACCCAGGTGAACATTTTCGATAATTGAAGGTTGACCTGCATTATAGACCTAGGAATGAACTCCTTTGAAAATTCCCAAGCCTTGACCAATCTGGTTGATCACTTTTCTTTGCTGATTCCGAACCCGATTTCTGCATATTTACTGTGTTAAAATTCAGGAAGTGTTAAAGTGCTATCTTTGCAAATCGGTATCAGTTCAGAAGTTTCTTTTCAGAGGAAGAAAACTGAGGGGTCATGTTCTACATATCACATTCAATTAAGCTCCAGAGGTTGGGTTTCTAGAAGATCTTTTTGATGACCCTATGAGTTTAATTTCAAAGGCAGTTTGTTCAGTTTGCAGTGCGGAAAAGAGTTAAGTTTACGAAATGCCCTACTTTTCCAGTGAATAAGTTTTGGCCGGTTGATTATTTTGACGAATTTATTTTTGCATTGTCTTGCAAAGTTGACATACTACTTCCAGTTCAGATTTGAGTCCCCTATTAATCCATTTGTCAGCCTTTTAAAATCAATTACGGCGATTAAAAATTATTTTTTGACAGTATGTTTGCAGGAATAGAATAAAAATGGCATTTTCAAAGGTTAATATCTTTCGACTCGGGTACAGTCATGAGATGCTATTTTGGGGAATGACATTTTATAGATTAGAGAATGTGCCTGTCAGAGGGCAAGGTCTGATAAAATCATTATGTCAGTTTTTAAAGACAGCCCCGAAGGTCAGTTGCCATTAATGTGTTAAGTTTGCAGAAATGTGAAAAGTTGTTAAATCACCGCCAGTTCAGTGCTTCATTGTCCTTGTGTGGTGGATCATTTTAAGTGAACGGGGTTGCAAGTAATGGCTACGGACAAGGGAATCTATGTGCAACCTCATTATTGGTGATCTTATTACAATTGTCAATCATGGATCTAGTCCAATTCACGGCTCTCTCTTTTTGGGATATTCGTTATTGTTGATGTTTATAGCTTCACTCAGATAAAATGATGATCTTATAATAATAGATAATTTTGAGATATATATATATATATAGATATAATAATAAGGAATATTGATTATTATTATTATTAATATCTATTA
>MU224024.1:1239444-1257443 GCA_018584345.1 Thuja plicata | reverse complement strand
TGTCAACATGCATTTGCAGTCTCTGGCCTATCGGCCTCCATAGATTCTTCTGCCTCTCTGTCTTTTGCTTCTGTCTCGTAATAGTCTTTGCATGCAGGTGTTCTTGGGTAGATTGATGTTCATCAATCTCAACATGGTATCAGAGCCATCTTGCTGCCGGCTGTTCGTAGTTTATTGAAGCTTTCAGACTCCGAGGGTTTCAGAGGTTTTTTCTAGCTCTTTTTAGTGGTTCTGGGGGGTCTCTATTTTTGGAGGCACTTTGGGCCCAAACGGACACCACCATTGCATCCAGAAGGCCCAAAAACCCCAGAAACCACATAAGGCTTGTCCGATTTGGACACCGGGGCCTCTGGAGAATTTTTTCGGGCCTTCAAGGGCCGTACGACACGAGAAACGAGAAAAAAATAATTTAAAAATGTTGTTTTTTAATGTTTTTTTTATTATTCTTCGGCGCGCGCAGTGTTAATAGAAAGGCGCCACCGCTGGGCCACCACCGCGCCACCGGTGCTCGGGCCCGACCGGCAGCGCCCTCCTCTGTCCGCCGGGCTCTGCTCTCTCCCGCGGCCCCCGCCGCCCCTGCGGCCCGCTCTGCCGCCTCCCTGTGGCCCCCCGCGGCCCCTCCGGCGCCTCAGCCGCTCTGCGGCCACCAGCCCTTCTGCTTTGCTCCGACTCCGCCAGAGGCTTCCGCTCCGCCCGCCACTGACTGCGGCGGCGCCCTTTTGCCCAGCCCCCGCGGGCTTATCATCTATGCGGGTGGTCCCATTACGGACCGAGAGCTCTATTTTCAGCCCCCGGTGTGCGCCATGCGCCCGGGGGCTCAAATTTTTTAGCCCCTGGGGCCATTTGTAAGCCTTTTAGGGCATTTTGGGGGTACCTGGACGTTTCTCGCTCTATAGGGAGCATCCGGGGGTCTTTTTCTGACTTCCATATACCGTCGGAAAGCTCATTCTGAGCACTTTCCGATGGTGGGGGTTAGAGGTTTTAGTTCCACCGTTTCAATAGCTTTTTTTTGCTGTTGAAGTCTGATGTCTTGTTTTTCCTTCCGGGAGTCATATCTAGCTCATCCGGACTCCTTTTTCGGCAAACAAGATATCATCGGAAAGATGATTCTGTGTACTATTCAGTGGCAGAGGTATTTTTTCTAGATTCTACTCTAAGTTTTCACTCCTCTGAGTTATGCAGTTTATACCCTCTGGTGGTGTGCTTGGTTCTACAGGTCCGGGGATCTCTTCCTCTGATTTCATAGTTCACTCTACTTTCTGACATCTGAGCTTGCATGCTCTTTCTGATGTATCTTTGTTCTGTAAACGCACTGAGATAAAGTGCCTTATTCTTCTTTTTTTGGGATCTTGCACACCTGGTTCAGTCTTAGTACTCGCACTCTGTTATAAAGTGGCATGGGGGGATTATGATGCATTTGCCTTAGGCGCATCCACTCTTGTCAAGTGAGCGTACCTTCCACGACATTATCCCATGTAGAATGTGTCGATGACACCGCCCTTTATCCTGTGTTTGTACCTCTGTTGCACTTGGTGTTCCTGGTTCTTCTTCTGTAGTTGTTTCTGGCATCGCATTATAGTGTTCCTGTCACCTCTCCCAGTTCAGCATTATGGGGGGGTTCACCTGTTGGTTCTATTGCTTCCTGGTTCGATTGATCAGCTCTTTAGACACTTGTCTTCTCTACCTGGTCATGCACTTCAGTGGGGGTTCCAGTAGTATCTTCTGACAGAGTTTTCAGAGATGCTTCAGAGATGCTTCTTGCTCTATTCTTTTCCCTTTATGTTTTGGGTACCTGATCAGGCCTTGTTGCCGGGACCCTTCTTTCCTGCTTTCTGCAGTAGTTTAGCAGTTTTTCTTCTCCCTAAGTTACACTTAAGGGGGGGTGTTAGAGTAATTTAGTAATTACTCTTTTGTGCTTAAGTTAGACTTAGGAACTTTCTATTTCTGAGAGTTTCCCTTTTAGGGCTTCGGTATCCTTTATAAGGATTCACCACTTTACTTTTCAGTATCGAGATTGTAAATCATTTCATTGTTGAATATAGAACATAATTTTTGTCAACATGCATTTGCAGTCTCTGACCTATCGGCCTCCATAGATTCTTCTGCCTCTCTGTCTTTTGCTTCTGTCTTGTAATAGTCTTTGCATGCAGGTGTTCTTGGGTAGATTGATGTTCATGAATCTCAACACAGGTCAACTGCATTATTAACAAAATCTCTCTTTATCTTTTGTAAAGAGTTGTATGCACCTTGTCCATGGGATAGTTAGTATTGGGTGCACAAGTTTGTTGTTGTATCTTGATACTTTGGTAGTGAGCCTTTGTTTGCATGTCCGGAGTAGTGAGCTCCTATTTATATTCATTGTTGTATTGTAAATGAGCCTCTAGTTGCATGTTCGAAGTAGTGAGCTCCTACCATCTTTTGTAATCGGACAATATACATCAGTGATTTATCTTTGTGGACAAGTACTCACCATGGTTTTTCCTAGTTTGGTTTTTCCACGTATTAAATTTTGGTGTCCATGTGTTGTTCATTCTATTAATTAACTGCTTAATATTTCATTTGTTGAATATTGAAGTCTGTTAGTGTGTATTGGTTTATGTTGATTCATTCCCCAACATTTGGTGTGTAATCAACAATTGGTATCGGAGCATGGTTCCCCTTGAAGAAGCTTTACTACTTGAAGCAGATCTAGGATGGCACAAAAATTAGGATTTCAGGCTCTGGTATTTGATGGCACCGATTTTGCTTTTTGGAAGGACAAGATGGAAGAATATCTGGAAAAATTACATAATAATATTTGGGAGGTCATTCAAACTAGTTTTAATCCTTCTTTTGGAAGACCTTTGACTACTGATGAAGAAAGACAAATAGAAGATAATATGAAAGCAAGATAAATTCTTTTCAGTAGTTTATGTGACATAGCTTTTGGAAGGTGGGAAGTTTAAAAGGTGATAAAAAAATATGGGATAAGTTGGTCTTGATATATGAAGGATATTTAAAGACAAAACAAGCAATACTAATGATCTCAAATAGAAGTATGAGGTCTTAAGAAAGGCAGAAGATGAGAGTGTTGAAAGATACATTTATATAGTTGTTGATGTTGCTAATGGAATTAGAGTTGTTGGTGGACATATTAAAGACATTGATGTTATACTTAAGATCTTATTAAGCCTACCAAAGGAGTTCATACCAATGACTTGTTAAAAAAGGGGGAACAATGATGTAAGTCAGTATTCAATTGATTAATTTATTGGTTCACTTTCTACATTTGAGGTTGCAAAAGTTGAAAGAGAAAAGAGGGAGATTACATTCAGAGTTGTTTAAGACGTTGAACCGGAGACATGCAAGATGTCTAAGGAATCTTAAGAATATCTTTCAAGAAGGTTCAAGCGAGGCACCAATAGATTCAAAGGTAATTTACCTCTTAATTGCTTTAATTGTGGAAGGATATGACATTTTGCTAATGATTGCAAGTATAAGGAATATCACATTGAAGCAAATGTTGATGATAGAAAATGCAATAAAAAAAGGTGATTTGAGAAAAAAATTTAATTTCAAAGGCAGGGGTAAAAAGAGGTTATGTTCCATGAAAGATTACTTTTCTGTAGATGAGGATAGTAATGAAAAAATTGAGGAATCTTTGTTTCTAGTTATTTCTCAAAAGAAATAGGAGATTGCATTGCATATTAAAGTTGTTTCAAGTGCATGGATTATAGATTTCAGATGTTCAAATCATATGACAAGAGACAAGAGAAGATTTTGTTACCAAATTTCCTTCCATTGATGGAATTTTGCAGAGAAAGCATGTGTTAGTCAATGGTCTATCGATTTGAATTGGCTCCCATAAGGGTTCGAGCCCAGCATACCATGGAAGAACATAATACAGTCCTTAAGGAGGGCGGCATGGTGCTTTGAACATCAAGGAAAAGAGGTTTGGTCAATTAGAAAAGAGAGAGAACTAGTTAGAATGTGCACTAGACGTGTAGAGAAGAGAAAGGCCTATAATGACTTATCCCACATTCATAGTGTGCGTAAGGAATGAGTCATTTTTATATCCTGATGCATTTCTTAAAGGTAGCCAAAAGGAAAGAACCTTTTGGTAGACCAATCATACGTGAGGCGGTCACATGTCAGATAACTGGCAGTCAGAGAGAATATTTTGTGGGCCCAAGAAAAGTGAGGTACACCAGATGGAAGCATGTTGTGATCCCGTGATCTGACACAAGAAGAATGACGAGGACCGCAAGATAGCAAGAAGATGACACATGGCATAAAAGAGAAGATAGATCAATGGACCCAAATGGACAGATGGCATCAAGTCATGATCCCACGCTCTGACACAACAAGGATGAGAAAGTTCATGGGACAACAAAATGATGTCATGTAGCAGAGTGGGGCCGATTGACCAAGTAATCATATGATGCCACATGGTCAATTCAAGTTGGATAAAGATGAAAGATGTCATTGCATTTCTATCCTACAATCTCATTGACAAGGAAAGAGAAATAAAGAGGGATAGTGACAAAGTGACATGTCTCCAAGAAGAGTGCAAAATAGTAGGGCCAAAGGTGATATGTGTCATGCGATCGTGATCCCATGATCTGACACCAAGAAGATGAAAAGGATTTAGGATAGTGACAGAGTGACGCATCACATAGATGTGTCAAAGAACATAATGGATCCAGAAAGGCCAGGTGGTAGGAGCTTGTGATCCTATGGTCTAACAGGTTGAGGAAAGAGAAAGATCATGGGATAATGAGGAATCGCCATGTGTCCAAGTAAAATGCAGAAAGAGCATGTTACTCCAATTCCACATTGAAGTTGTCATTAGTTATCAAGTAGACATTATGGATAGGCAGTAACATAATCACAAACATGATAGTTGGTATAATCACTGAAGCACAAAGTTAACCGAGAGAACTAATCACGCCCTGAGTTAACCGAGTGCAATGATAACCGAACAGACAGACTATACCAAGCAGTAGACAACACTGACATACATAGAATACACCGAGCACCGAGAGATAGGGTTAACTGAGTGGACCACAGGCCACCTAGATGTTTGTTATGAAACATCATTCTATTTAACAACTTTTTGTCGACCTAGATAACAGTTTACACGATCGAGGAAGTACATCAATTACAGATTTATAATATTAATTATTTATGCCTCCTTTGTTTATTTGATCAAGGTAAATTATGTACACCGTTGATCTTAGGGTAGGGATATAATTGTAAAGCCCTAATTAGGTCATATTGTTTGATATATAAATGTATAGATGTCATTTTGTAATGTATGTTGATCAAGCAATGATCAAGTAGCTACCATACTACAGACATCAGAGATCAGACAAGGGTTTTAAGGACAGAGACTACATTTCAAAAATTAGTTTTCAGAACTAAGGCAAGGCTACTGAGAAGAACAAAGTAGAAGGTATTATCATTCACATTGAGGTGATATGTTTTGTATGTACTTAATGGATCTGTATAAAAAATATTGAGATCGTATATGTTTCAGATCAAACTTCTGTTACTCTCTAACAATTGTAATAGACCTCAAAATCTCTTAACAAAGTAGACTTAATCATCTTTTTGTAAATCTCTTAACTGAGTGCACACATAGATTGTGTTGCTAAATCCTCACATGAGGTAGACCTAATCAGTCTCATTGTTACTCCTAACGGGATAAGATGATTAGAAGTGATCACTCGTTGTAAGCTTTAACACGCTACTTTATTTCTGCAGTAGTGAAGTTTCGTGGGTTTCATCCCCACCGCAGTTTTTATCTTCTAACAAGGGTTTTCTGCGATACCAAAATACTAGTGTCATGAGTAATTAATTTTATGTATTTGTATTGTTTACTTTGCATGTATTCACATTTTAGTAGTGATACTATATGTTTGGTTTATGCAATCTACTCAGTCGGTTATTGACGAACAATAGGTCACGAAGAATTGATTAAAATTTTTTAAGGGTACTTATTCACCCCTCCCCTCTCAGTACACACCTCTCCATTATCCAAAAAATTGGTATCAGAGCTAGTTCTCTTATTTGAAGGTTTAATGACTGAAGAGAAAAGATCTCACAATGCAAAGGTATACACTTAACAAAACTATTGAAAATTAGAAGTTACAACTACAGATCTATGTCGAACAATACAAGGAAGCCAAAGAGCAACTTAGGGAGATGTTGATTAAGAGAAAGGACATGGAACTTCGCGGTCGTGAGATTGATTATCATGAAGAAGAGATTCATTACCCATTTGATACATTTGAATTTGAATCTGGTATCATATCTGATGCATCTAGAGGAATCATATCAAAACTATATGAAAGAAATCAACAACTTACTGAACAAGTGAAAGCACTACAGATCGGTCAAGATACAAAAATGGTTAGAATGGTTGAAGTCTTGAATGATGCAAAGAAAGATGAACAAGATAGAAACATGGTTTTTGATGACAAAAGACAAATGACTTAAAAATTACAAGAGAAAGAAACTGAGATATTGAGACTTACCGAACATTAATTCGAGCTCACCAGTCAAGTGGTTGCTATGAGACATGAAGCAAACCGAGTGAATACCAAAATTGCATGAAAAATAGAAGACATTGGTGTATTGAGAGAATAAAATGAAAAATTGAGAAATGAATTAAAGATTTTACAACAACATAATGAAGTGATTAAGAGATATGAAGAAAGCACTAAAAGAATAGATGAATTTATGAACCATCAAAGAAGACTGAATAACAATACCAAATTAGGGTATACCAAGCAAGGAGAATCATCAAATCAAGCTGAATAAAGGAATGTATACTGAAGTTTGAAGCCAAAGAAGCCCTCTTTCCATCACTATGGAAAACTAGGCCACACATCAAATGTTTGCAGGAGCAAAGCAAAAGGTATTCCTAGACACCCTCCTAAATTTAATGGTATTTTCTATAACTACAATAAGCATGGACATCAAGCACACGAGTGTAGATCCAAGTTGAAAAAACCATAGAAGAAACCATACATGGATAAATACTATCAAAACTGCAACATGCATGGTCGTACATCATAGGCATGCAGAAGGAACACAAAGAAAATCTGGAAGCCTAAAGGACAAGAAAAGGTAAATCAGCCGAGAAGACAAGGCAATTCTTATGCATGGGATTATAACACTTCAAGTAGTTATACAACATGTGGTAAATATGGGAATATAGTAGAAAATTGTATGAGACAATGATGAACCAAGTCAAGGAATTGGTCAAACTATGGAATGACATGTTCTCACTATCACAAAGTCGGTCACTTAAACAGAGATTGTGCAGACTGAATAAATACATATGGAAATGACAATACAATTGATGAAATTGTAAGGATCATAAATCAAATGTGGAGAAGAGAATCAAATTATAATGCAAGACCAAGCACAACAGTTGGTGACACCTCATCCAATGGGTTAGGTGGCTCCACCGTCTCCACCTAAGCAATACAAGAAGGTATGGAACTATGTTTTGCAATGCTATATCTTACATTAGTTCTTGTATTTATTATACATATGCCAAATTAGCATGAATAAAGATGCACTATGGCATTACATGTTTGATTACTTTGATCTTGTTGAGTTAGTTAATATGTACCAAGTTAGAACAGTCAGTTGGTGAAAATGTGAAGAGACAACCGAGTTGCTATGGTAACCCAATATATGGGTTACTCACCGAGCTGAAACATTGATAGCGTTAACTGAGTATCATGTTTGTTCATTGATTATTTGGTGAAAATCATTTATTGTACCGCCCTAAGTCATTTACTATATATTTGATCGATGTGAACTCATTTGGTCACACCGCGATCACAGAGAAGAATAGAGAAAATAGAGCAAAGTTGTAGCAGAGCATTTTCAAGCATTATACAGAGATTTAAGCACATTAACAGGTTATTCATTGCACATTATTATTTACCCGAGTCATTTGAACACATTCACACAAGCCCTAAACCCGAAATAATGGCATCAACATCTTGAACCATTAAAGCCAAGATGGAGAAGGATAAAAAGATTATTTTGGTAAAGAAATCTACTTGCACAGAGCCACATTATAAGATCCACCCACATGTTGTAGCTCAATCGAATGACAAAGGCGCATTTTCATCAATCCTTCCTAGGGTGTTGTTAGTACAAGATGTGCATGCCTGCATTCACTGCAAAATAGGTGAAATCGAGGATTTTGAAATCATCTCAACTTATCAGTCACTATGCACAGATGGGAAGTTGAAAGAAGATCATAAACATCTGGAGGTAAAAGGGTTAACCAATGCACTAAATTTCCTAAAATTATTCAAGACTGATTGGATCTGCATTGTTCTGAGCAGAGTACATGAAGGAAAGATTTGGCCAGATGAGCCCAAAAAGATAACAAAGGATGTTAATCATGTCGCGATAGGGTATCCAATATGTGATAAATCCAAATCTCTAAGGCACCCATTGAGAACCAAAATTGAAAAGTTAACAGGAGCTGAATGGGATGATAGAGGTCTGAAGATCAATTGCATTGGTGATCCTGAAATGAGGTTTGATGCATATGTCATTGGTTACAAGATATTCTAGTCTAGTAGACTGAACAATGTTTCATGTGAAGCTATTGACATAGCCTATAAGATTATTTAGAAAGGAGTACAATATGACCTATCTGAGTTTTTATAGAGACAATTTGAAGAAAACATGAAGACCACTAGATCAACACGGTCAAATACATGTAAGTTTGGTTCAATACTACTATGCACATTCTTCTACCTACATAATTTATTTCCATCCGTTGGTACAGTTAAATGGAAGTCCAACCGACCAGTTACAATGAAAATCAATGATATGATTACAAGCCTAGGAACAAATTTTGAACCAGTCATGAATGACTATTTTGCTAAGTTTAAAGCTAGGATGGAAAAGAGGACTAGAATTCCACTACAATTGGTAGATAAGTACAAAGATGATATATGTTTTGTAGTAGACACTGATACAACTTTAATCAAGGCAATAAAAATGAGGACAACATGGCTACCTCTGTTAGAATATAATTAGATATTGATACTGTATCTGAGGCCATTTAAAAATTGTTGAAAGAGACGGTTGACAAATCTTCCATGATATTTGGCACATTTGATGAATCCCAGACCCAGATATCTATAGGTTTACAAGTTCAAAAGTTGGGCAGGAAAAAGACAAAGATTGTCAAAACTTTGAAGAGGAAAATTGCAATCATAGATGAAGAGTTAGAAAAATTAGTAGATGATATCGAGGAGCAGAACTTAGTCAGTCAAAGAGAAGAAACTAAACATGATACTGGTGCCACCGAATCAGATGAAGAACAAGATAAGGCACCTAAGGCCAAAAGAGGCAAAAGCACAAAGACTGAGTCTCCATCACAGACCAGATCACAATCGGTGACTATAGATTCCCAACCTTTAAAGAAAGGTATTGTAAAGATCACAAGACCCTCACCAAAGTTCACATACCAGACAAGAAAATAGAAGGGCACTACCGAGAATCTAGTACCGAGACAAAGGAAAAGATATGTAAGGAACAAAGATGGCAAGGATGATTCTAATGAAAATTCAAGGTTGTAAAGAATAAGACACTATAGAATATTGATGAGATTGTAGAGGCAATCATAACAACTAGATGATTAGGACATCCAAAGATACATGCATATTCTAATCTGACTACCAAGAATAAGGATAAACTCGAAGAAGCAATCATAGGTATGATGATCAACTTCAAACAAGTTCTAGTTGAATTTTCTTCTTACCTTCCTTCTGAGTTATATGATAAGATATCTGCTAGATGGAATTATGCGCTTCACACTCAGAAATAGATGAGAGAGGCAACTCTTAGTCTTATTAAATCTGACTCCATAGTAGAACAGATAAATGATATCATGCATCAATATGCCAAGAAATTTACTAAGAAGGAATGAGCACTGAACATCTTGCAAGGAAATATGAAAGAAGTAGATATAGAGAGCACACAAATATGGAATAAACTGTTGAATCCACCAAAAGGAATCCAAGATACCGAGGAAGAAATGGACATTGCATCCACAATCAATACCGAGAGAGATCGACCGACCACATAACCCATAAATGTTGATGATGCAGATGTTAACAATATATTGGATGAAATTACTCAACTACTGACTAACATGAGTCACTCACAGACCACCATAAATGACATAAATGAAGATGATCATGATGATAAAGCTAAGGAAGATGAGATAGTTGGTGCAACCGAGACTTTAGATGAGAAAGACACATCAGAGGTCGCCCAAGAAAATGCACCGGGCCAGTTACTTATTTTGGTCAAGCAATTAAAATTGAGACTGAAGCACATCAAAAGAAACTCGAGCAGGTTACACATACAAATGAAGACAAGGGTGAAGATCATAGTAAAGAGACCGTGCATAGTGGTGGAACAACACAAGGTGATGCACCCAAAGATACCACTGGTGCAGAATAAAAAGGTGAAGGTAACACAAAGACTCCTGACAAAATAGTAGATACTTCTACTATAGATACAAGGTCAGTTACCGAGACACCTCACCAAGTCATCACACCGAGTATCGAGCAAGAAAACCCAGAAATTGAGCAAAAAGATTAGTTACAATTAGCTATTTCTCCCTCATCGAACACCATAGGAAAGAAAAAGAAGAAGAAGAAAGGAAACAAGGACGCAGTTACTCTAGATGAAATCATAGAGATTCCTGAATGGGATCCAAGGACACTTGATCTGGAAATGTTGAAGAAATATGGTGAAATTTGCACCTAAAAGGTAGCACAAGACAAATTGAGACAAGAAGCAAAGAGTGCACAGGTACTTGAAAAGGAAAAATAAATTCTAATGCAATTTGTACCAGATATAAACATTGATGAACGAGCCCACATACTCAAACAACTTGAACTTCTCACCGAGGAAATTAACCAACCTGACATTGATGCCTAGCAGAAATTCGAAGAGCGAGTAGAGAAAAAGATACAAGACAAGGTCACAAAGAAGATCATCTAGGAAGTGGCAGTACATAAGGTAACTTTGTCTGAATTTGTGAATGGAATAGAAACATTAATATCCAAATCCATTACAATTCTACAGTAGTTATGCACATTAGATCACTTCACTACCGAGATTAGTGAAAAGATAAAGAAGATTGATCAAGATCTAAAGTATAGTGCAAATAATTTATCAACCAAGAAACATACATTATAGATGCATTACACCAAGGTACTTCAAAACCAGTGGTTGAGACTAGACCTGAAGAAAGAAGAAGAGCACATTAGAGAACACGTAACCGAGCTCCAAGAAATGTTACTACCAAATTTGGTAATGATGCAAAACATGTGACATTGGCAAAGAACCTGATTTCCACCCGAGAATTGTTAGTGACAGAAAGCATATATGATATGCATGCTCAGTTAAATTTAGAGATACTAACCCTCGAGAATTTAAAGGAGGAATGGGAGAAGCTACTGGAGACTCTCAAGAACACCCATCCTAATATTTTTGACAAACTGTAAGTTATATTCCTTTTGTCATTATTTTCAAAATAGGGGGAAACATATGTATATAAGTATAGTACGGGGGATACTATAATCAGGAGGAGTTCATATACATGTACCAAGCATGTACAAAGGGGGAGTCATCATGTATATTATGTATAGTACCACATACAGTAATAAGCTTTTGATATTAATGCCAAAGGGGGGAATGTTACTCCAATTGCACATTGAAGTTTTCATTAGTTATCAAGCAGACATTATGGACAGTCAGTAACAGAGTCAAAAATAGGAAAGTTGGTATAATCACAAAAGTGTAGAGTTAACCAAGAGCATTAATCATGCCCAGAGTTAACTGAGTGTAGTGATAACCAAACAAACAGACTATACCAAGTAGTAGACTACATCGAGATACATAGACTACACCGAGCACCGAGAGACACGTTTAACCAAGTGGACTACAGGCCACCTAAAAGTTTTTTATGGCACATCATTTTATGTAAAATTTTTTTTTTGACCTAGATAGCAGTTTACATGATCGAGGATGTACATTAATTATGGATTTACAACATTAAATGTTTATGTCTCCTATGTTTATTTGATCAAGGTAAATTATGTACACCGTTGATCTTAGGGTAGGGATATAATTGTAAAGCCCTAATTAGGTCATATCATTCGATATATAAATGTATAAATGTCATTTTTTAATGTATGTTGATCAAGAAATGATCAAGTAGCTATCATACTACATACATCAGAGATCAGACAAGGGTTTTAAGGATAGAGACTACATTGCATAAATTAGTTTTCAGAACTAAGACAAGGCTACTGAGAAGAACAGAGAAGAAGGTATTATCATTTACATTGAGGTGATATGTTTTGTATGTACTTAATGGATCTGTATCAACAATATTGAGATTGTATATGTTTCAGATCAAATTTATGTTACTATCTAACAATTTTAATAGACCCCAAAATCTCTTAATAGAGTAGACTTAACCATATTTTTATAAATATCTTAACCAAGTGCACACATAGATTGTGTTGCTAAATCATCACATGAGGTAGATCTAATTGATCTCATTGTTACTCCTAACAGGGTAAGATCATCAGAAGTGGTCACTCTTTGTAAGCTTTAACAAGCTACTTTATTTATGTAGTAGTGAAGTTTTGCAGGTCTCATCCTCACTGCAATTTTTACCTTCTAACAAGGGTTTTATGTGATAAAAAAATACTAGTGTCATGAGTACTTAATTTTATGTATGTGTATTGTTTACTTTACATGAATTTACATTTTAGTAGTGATACTATATGTTTGGTTTATGCAATCTACTCATTCGGTTATTGAAGAACAATAGGTTACAAAGAATTGATTAAAATTTTTTAAGGGTACTGATTCACCCCTCCCCTCTTAGTACACACCTCTCCATTATCCAAACAGACTAGTGGTTCTAGAGAAACCAAGTGTCACAAGGTCGTGATCCTGCAATCTGACACACATAGAGGAGAGAGAGACTATGAGATAAAAAAGGGCACCATGTAGAAATGTGGGCCGAGATACATATCAATGCCAAGGTGATCAAATATAGTAGGAGAATGACACGTAGTGTTTTAGTAGTTTGCAAGTTCTTAAAGGGGGATTAAAAGGAAAATAGATCCAACGATTGTTGTGATCCTGCAATGAAAGTGTTAGTAATAACTGAGAGGGGGGGGGGGGGGGGGGTAANGGGGGGGGGGTTAATCAGTGGCCTCAAAAACTTATCCTTAAACTTAACCACCAATCAATAAACCTTAGATTATTATGTCCCTACAAGATGCATGTCATTAAATACTTATAATGATTAACTATCTGTCGGTTTTCTTTGTCTGTCCTTATTCTCCTTGATTACCGATAAGCAGTATAACTATTTAACAAAATATAGTAAATATGCAGAGTACACTGATGAATCTAGAATGAATTATGTAAGATAGAAAAAAGTAAAGAAATATATCATACACACATATAACACATGGATTTTAATGTGGAAACCCTGTTAAGGGGAAAAACCACTGGGACTGGTACCCCAAATTTTCACTCTTCTAAAGTGAGCCCTGTTAAGAGCCAACGCTGTTAAAGGTTACAAACACACTATTAGGTGTGACCTTGCTAGAGGATTTTACACATATAGGTTGTTAGTTAGTATCGGGCATCTAATGCTGGCATCCTTGAATCAACCTCTCTCTTAGATTGTCAATAGGCATTGGGCATATCCAATGCTACTTTCATGAATCAACCTTTTTGGCACTCCTTGGGATGTACCTCAATATATAGAAGATTGTTAAGTCCTGCTCTGTTAAGAGACTTGATGCTTCAATGGTTAAACTGAAAAAAAATGACCTGTTTCTAATGCAACTTGAATTGCAGATTTTTAGATCTATTTAAGTACATTACCTCTCTGATAAATGTATCAATTCAATTCTTTTGTGCTCCATACTTTCTGCTCTGTGATGCTGTGCTTACTATTCGTCGGTGTTTGCAGAATTCCTTAGCTCTTCTTCAGCTTGATTGATCAGTAATCCCCTTTTCATGTGATACAAAAATGAATTAAGCTTGTCTCTTATATAGACATGATATTCTCTGTTTCTTGATTCTTGATTCTTGGTGTGAAAAACAATCCATCCAATTTGATTTAAAGCATAAATCGTGATTTGCCTCATAGTTATCTTTATGCAAAATGTATAAATCAGCTTTAAATTAATTACTTAACTCTGGTAAAATAAAACAAAGAAAAAAACTAGTTAATTCTATCTTTAGCTCTTGCTAGCTAGATATTTTTTCATTTTCTGAACTCTCTGTTCCGTCGGTCAACTCTTCAGTTAGTCGTCGGTTACAATTGCCAGTTCTGTCAGTGTGACTCTAGTTAACTTTGGGATCTCCATCCATCGGGTATCATTGGAGTTTTTCTTGTCGGGAAACTCTGTCTTCTACTCATCGGGTATCACTGTGACTTTTCTTCTTTGCCTTTACCGATGGTGTGCACTCCATCGGTGTTATCTGTCACTTAGTGAATACTTGACTTTTATGCATTGCTGAAAGCATAACCTTTGTTCCATTGATTCTATGAAGTCTTTGGCATTATGTACATGACCATATAGATGATATCAAGTTGACATCAATGACAATACAAACCATTAATTGATTTGATGTCTTGCATTATCTTCAACTTAACATTATCAAACATTTAATCAGTTACATGTTATCAATCTGTCCCTTTGGAATTGATGGAAACAAGATTATATTATCACACTTTACTATTTCTAATACAATATGAAATACAACTGTTGAGATTCATCAAACTACCAATCTCTCCCTTTTGTCAATTGATAAATGTCTGAACTTCGGTAAGCTATGTTTTAGCTTAGATTTGATTCCTGCAGTTCTCTTGTCTTCTAATGTGTTGAGTCCATTTCTTGTGTCAATTTCTCTCCTTTTGACTATTCTCCTATTTAGATGTCTTTTTCTATTTTTAGCATCAACAACTCTCCCTTTGTATTATCTTTCATATATTTTTCTCTCCTTAAGGATATAATCTCTCCCTGTTGGAGTAATCTGATAATGGATAATCTCTCTTCCTTTTTTTTTGAAGAATGTGATAATATGGATAATTTCTCTCCCTTTGACAATAATTCCAAACAAATATTTTACAAATATCTAACATTTATGTCAAACAATCATTTTCCTCCTATCCATAATATATTCCTTGAATTTCCCTTATCCATCAGCAATACAACAATAATCTTTGGTGCTCAGTTATGATATATACCTGTCTGTATATAGATGTAGCTTTTAAGTTCATTTGGTTGCTTGCATCAACATGGATGATATTCTGATAATATGTAGGCTGATGCAACCTTCAGTCATTTTACTGACTGGTAGACAAGGGTTTGACCCCTAGTCTTTTTCTCAGGTACTCAAATGTATCCTTGGGCAGTGGCTTGGTGAAGATATCAACTAATTGTTCTTTGGATTGCACATACTCAAGTATCACCTCTTTTTCTTGAACTTGTTCTCTTAAGTAATGATACTTGATGGCAATGTGTTTAGCTTTTGCATGCATGACTGGATTCTTGGAAATGTTTATTGCACTGGTGTTATCACAATAGATAATCACCGGTTCTAAGATCTTCATATACATACCTTTCGGAAATTGTTTGATCCATGCAATATTTGAGCAATTTGCAGCAACAACAATGTACTTTGCTTCTATAGTAGACTGAGAGATGCATCCTTGCTTCTTGCTAATCCATGTGACAAGTCTATCACCCATAAAGAATGCTCCTCTAGTTGTGCTCTTCCGGTCATCAAGATTCCCAGCCCAATCAACATCGGTAAACACCTTAAGTTCAAATTTGCCTTCTCTTCTATACCATAAGCTGAATTCCTTAGTATTCTTTAGATATCTTAAAATTCTTTTCACAATAGTCATATGTGATTCCCTGGGGTTAGCAGAAAATCTAGCAACAATTCCTACTGCATGTGCAATATCTGGTCTAGTGCGTACAACATACATGAGTTTTCCTATCATTGATCTATACAAAGTCTGATTTACCTCTGTTTTCTTGTCCTCCTTTGTCAACTTACATCCAGTATCCATTGGTGTTCCAACTGGTTTAGATTCTTCCATCTTGAATATTTTTAGGACCTCTTTGATGTACTTGGCCTGTATAATGAAAATTCCTTCACTTTGTTGAATGATCTGTAGACCAAGAAAGGACTTGATCTCACCAAACATAGAAATTTCAAACTCTTTACTCATCTCATTAGAAAATAATTTGCATAGCATATCATTGCCTCCAAATATGATGTCATCAACAAATATTTCAGCAATCAAGGTGTTAGCATCAATATCTTCTTTTAAATAAAGATTACTATTTTCACTAGTCCTTACAAATCCAATACTTATTAAATAGGAATGAAGTCATTCATACCAAGCTCTTGGAGCTTGTTTCAAACCATACAAGGCTTTGTGAAGTCTACATACCATGTCCCTCTTGTCTGGATCAACAAACCCTTTTGGTTGTTCAGTGTATACTTCTTCTTCAAGTATTCCATTTAGGAATGCTGACTTGACATCCATCTGATATACCTTGAATCCTTTGAATGTAGCATAAGAAAGTAATATTTTTACTCCTTCTAGAATAGCAATGGGTGCAAAGGTCTCTCCATAGTCTATAACTTCCTATTGTGCATACCCTTTGCATACTAGTCTTGCTTTGTTCCTTGTGACTTCTCCATTCTCATTCAACTTATTCCTAAATATCCATTTTGTACCGATGAAATTATTGTCATCTGGTCTTGGCACAAGTGACCATATTTTTTTTCTCAATCTTCTCAATCTCATCATTCATAGCACTTATTCATTCCTCATTGTCTAGTGCAGCATTGACAGATTTTGGCTCAAACTCACAAATTAAACAATTTGAGTTTAAAGACTTACTTCTTGTTATTGTACCAGCTTTCTTATCTCCTATGATCTAGACCTCTATATGGTTCCTTCTTACATATATTGAAAGTACAGGTACAGTTCTTTGTCTATCAGCTTGGTCATTATTTTGATCTTCATTCTGTTCTTCATCACCTTGCACATCATTTTGATCATTATCTTGACCATCAGTATTTGTAGCCTGATGCTCAGGAGCAATGATTTGTTGGTAGGGTAGAGTGTTAGGTTCCTTGTTGTTAGTGAACTTATTGTAGTCCTCTGGTTCTTTAGTGCTTTCTTGTTCATTCTTTTTTTGCAAATTCATCTATCTTTACATTTGCACTTTCAATAATTTTGTTAGAGGATTTGTTTAGACATTTGTAGGCCTTTCTCTTGGTAGAATACCCTATAAAAATTCCTTCATCACTCTTGGAGACAAGTTTTCCATTTCTATCATCTTTTAAGATATAACATTGACTTCCAAAATTTTTGAAATAACTTACATTGGGTGTGTATCCATACCATAGCTCATAAGGTGTCTTCTTGGTGTCTTTCTTCAATTGTCCTCTGTTCAATGTGTAAACAACAATATTGATAGCTTCCCTCCAGAATATTTGGGTGATGCCTTTTTCTATCATCAGTGTTCTTGCATAATCAACTATTGATCTGTTCCTTTTCTCAGCAATCCTATTTTGTTGTAGTGTTCTTGGTGCAGAAACCTGTCTTTTTATAGCATGCTCATTACAAAAGTTAGTGAATTCATCTGATATCAAATCACCTCTATCTGATCTCAAAAATTTTAGATCCTTACCACTTTATTTCTCTACCATAGCCTTATACCATTTGAACATCTTAAATGCTTCTGATTTATCTTTTAGAAACCTAACTGTCATCATTCTAGAGTAATCATCAAAAAAGAGAATAAAATATCTATCTCCATAATAACTCTTTGTCCTCATAGGTCCACATAAATCAGTATGGACTAATTCTAGAATTGCATCAGATGTATGGG
>MU224024.1:1207904-1223286 GCA_018584345.1 Thuja plicata | reverse complement strand
GTTGGAATTTGAATTGTTATAAAAGAGAAAATATAGGTCACAAACCAATTTTTATTTCTTCATGCACTAGCTATATATGTCATCTATAACATATTTTTTAATTAGGGGAAAAAATGTTTATTTACATATAATGTTTTGGCGGGAACTAGACCCCTAATTTTTAGTATGTTTTTGCAACTGAAAAATCATCTTTAAACATTAAAAAAATATATCAAAACTTATTAAAAAATAAAAATAAAAATATTAATCATAAATTTCATCCATTTTAAAACATTTTATTAGTTTACATCATCTTCAAATTCCAAGCATAAATGTCACTCTTATACTATTGAAGCTGAACAACTTTGATTTTGTTAGCCTTTTCCTTTATAAAAGGGTGACAAATTATTGTGCTGTTACCCTCCAGGTAAAACACAGAAAGAGTAGTGGGTCTATAGAAACCACGTGTCACAAGGTCATGATCCCATGGTCTGACACACACAAAGGAGAGAGAGACCATGGGATAAATAAAGGCACCACATAGGAAGGTGGGTCTAGATACAAATTGATGCCAAGGTGATCAGATAAGACCATTAGGAGAATGACACATGGTGTTCGAGTAGTTTGAAAGAACTTAAAGGGGGATTAAAAGGAAGACATATCCAATGATTATCATGATCCAACCAAGAAAGTTGCAGGGTAGATAAAGATCACGGGATCGTGAGATGCAGCTAGGTGACCTAGCCGGGGAAAAGCAAAAGTAGTGGTTAGAGTATAATAGGGACCCACAAGCCGAATCAAACACAACCACATTGAAGGTGGGGTCAAAGGAAAGTTTAGATTTGCAGTCATATTTTAACTCAGTTAAATACCAACATCTTGGTCAAGGTAAATCTATAAAAGGCAACTAGTCAGCCCAACTTAAGGTAAAGAGGTTGTTGAGCGATTATTTCAATGATGTAAAAGGTGGTAAAACCTTTATTTTAGACAAATGTAAAAGATAGTGAAGCTCATGCAATGGGTCAAAAATGATTCAACTACAGTCTAGTGAAGTTAAACCTCTCATTGTTTGTGCAACACAAGGGTAAAAGCTTGGTTCTAAGGCTGTTAAGTGAAACTCGACGCTAGTCCATAGGCCATGTTGGCTTCTTAGCACCAATTCACCGAGGAAGAGGCTCCATTTTTAAATAGTTGATAGGGATTTCAACTACAGTTCAATTAAGGAAAACCCTCTCGTCTTGCATCCCAGTCATAAGATAAATGTAAGAGTTGGAGGATGAGTTCAAAATAGTTTTTACTGGAGCTCAACTCCAATTCAGAGTGATACATTGATCAATCACCATCAATGAAAGAGGTAGAGATGCTGATTTTCATGGTTTGGGGTAGAAGATATAGACAAATTTTTCAGCCTTCCATCCTTCCTACAGTTCAACACAACCATATAGGGGTTCAACACCAGTTCAAGGAGGTGCATTGACCAAGTTGTCATCAAATAAATTTTTTCTTTATATAACCTTTTGGGCCAGAGATGTAGATGAAATATTCATTCTTTCATCCTTTCTATAGTTGAATTTTTCTTTCCCTCAGTGAAATAGAAATTTCATGAACAATTCTAAATGTAAATCTTTAAAGTTAGAGTTTAGAGTTTGTTTTCCTTTAAGTAGCAAGTTTATTAGTTTGTTTAAGGGCTCCCAAATTTTGGAAAAGGAGAACATAAGTGATTTGGATCCTCTAATTTTCTTGAAGGTTATGGAGCCAATTGTAATGGTATGATAACACTTCTTTTATAACATTGAATAAAGATCATTGTTTTTGATGACCTTCTTTGAATTTTCTTCATTGTATACAGTCTTAGATTTGATATTCACTTGTAATGTATTTGTCCCTTGAATCATGCACGTTTATGTATTTTTTATGCATCATCAAGTGAGTAAAGTTGTACCTTATATAGGTTATAAGTTATGGTTTCTTTGATTTTCTCCCTTATCTGGTTAAGTGTGAATATTTCTGATCCTCCTAGCATGTATTTGATTGAGACTTTGAACCCTCCTTATGAAACACTTATGCGTGAGTTGTCCAATCATCAAAACTATGTCAATTGCTTACACTAGTCTTCCTTCAAGAGATCCTTTTGTGATTGGTGTTGGATTTCATTTGCATAACCCTTGGTGCATCACCTAATAGATTAGATTTGTTTAAATTTCTTTCCTTTTTATAATTTCTATCCCTTTTCCCATCCAAGTTTCCCTTTTTTAGTTCAAGATCTACAAAGGTGATATATCAAGAGGGAACCAACGTAGAATATAGAGATTCACTCCATCAATAGGAAATCCCACAAACTTTGGAGTGTTTCCATGGTTTTCTGGAATCCTCAAGCCAAGCCTTCAAAGCAAGGTTAATGAGGGTGCAATTTTTGGCCTCAACAGATTTATCAAGTTTTAAGAATATGATGGTGGAGCAATCAATTTTGAGGGAGAAGAGGGTGCACAAATCAAAGGCATTGGAACCATTTCAATTGATAGTAAGAATATAACTGATGATGTTTATTATGTTGAGGGTTTGAAACATAATTTTTTAAGCATTAGTCAAATGTGTAAGAAGATTTATGAAGTTATCTTCAAAAGTTATGGTTGTGTTATCAAAAAGAAAAAAACTCATAAAATGGTTGCTGAAGGTTTTAGGACTATGGGGAATATCTATTATATTGAAGACAAATGTGAGAATCTTTGTTTTCAAACACAATGCAATGTAAGATATGGAGATAAAGTTGAGATGGAACTCAAGCAAGACAAAGAAAATTCTACATTACAGAGGAACAGTGAGGAGAGAAAGGATGAATCAGATGTTCCAGTTGGAGATGGGTTGGTTTTGGTTGACCAAAAGAAGGAAGAAAACAAGAAGGATATGGAAGAATAGAACTAGGAAGAAGAAAAAAATGATGTGGTAGACCAGAAGTAGGAAGAAAAAAAGGATACGGTAGAACGGAAGTTGTTTGTAGATAAAAAGGAACTTATATACTAGAAGTAGGTGAAGAACAAATAGAATTTGGTTTAGGAAAATGAAAAAAAGGGGATGATGAATCAAAGACCTTCTCCTATTCATTCTAGGTATTCTCTTTTTGATAGAATCTATTTTTCTTGCAATAAAGTAGGACACTGAGTTAATGAATGCAGAAGTTTGAAAAGAGTTATATTTTTAATGGAATATATTATCATTTTAATAAGTTAGGACATAAGGTAGCCCAGTGATGAAGTAGAGTTAATTTTAAGAAATTCAATAGATTGAATGTGTGTTATCAGTTAAAAGTTCCCTTTGAAAAATTAAGAGTAGCATGTATTTTGTCAACTATCAATTGTATATTGAATCTTGAACCTAGTGGTTCAAATCTCAAAGTACAGGTCATAGTCTTCCAATGTTATTAAGTGGTTGGCGTCCTTTCAGTTGGAAAAGAGTAAATCTTGAACACAGTTTTTTTTTTTTGGTATTTTGAATCTTGAACTTGGAACCTTCATTTATGTGATTCAAAGTTCAACATTCAATATGCACTCGGTCCCAAACAATTCAATGTCCTCCATCTCCATTTGACCAGTGTCATAGGATTTTGTAATATTGAAATTTGAACTTGTTCTTTTTTGGTTCATAGATCAAAATATTTTGTGCACCATGTATGTAGTTAGTCCCAGTTGTGAAGTGAGTCAAGTTAATTTAAGAATTGTGAATCATGAACTTTGAACCCCATTATTCATGGTTCAAGGTTTGGAATTCAAAATGAAATAATTAATAAATATAGGTGGCTTGTGCCAAATATATCCATATCTATAAGAAATGGTTGATAATACATTGAGGTTGGTCCCATATCAGCCAAAGTATGGGTTGAGCACAGATAGAGAAAATATGATTGGATGTTTGCAGTAAAAAGAAACAAGCATAATTAATTCATGGTAGGCTCTCATAATATGATTCTTCTTACACCTACTTACAATCAGATGGAGATATGCCTCCACCAAAAAATTAATTCTGGCGATGTGCTAATATCAATGAACAAACAGATAGTCATGTCATCCCTGAGAATTGCCCTAGTACAAACTTATGGTGATTGGAGTATTAAAAAGGCTCAGGTGGAGTTTGATCAAAATAGGAAGGACTATAATAGAAACATAGCTAAAGATTGGATGTTAAAATATGAAAAGGGAGGTTCATGGTTTCTTAGACCCTTAAAGAAAGATCATCTGATCAGGGATGTCCGAGATATGGTTGTGATGCTAAATAGGGTAAGAGTCAACTCTAGTGATACCCTTTGGGAAGACTGGATGTACATATTTATCTAGGCTATCTGGGATGAAGGGAAATATGTTGATTAGGATGAAGTGATTGCAGAACAACTCCATGAGGATTTGTCTCAGTCAGTAGAAGCATCTAGATTTTATATGTCCTCATATATCTTTTATATTCTTGTTATTTGTAAAAATTGGGATGTCTTACTACATGAGCTATGGAGAGAAGACATGATAATTTATGAGTACCATTCCCTACTCTAGAGGAGGAGGAATCCTAAATTTTTTTCGAAGAGTTCAAGATGTTTTCTTAGCTAAGCTCATCTTTGAGCTAAGAGGGAAGATTAATTATAGGTTTTTTGAAGAAGCCATGAAATTAATAAATATTTATGGAAGCTTTTATATTCAGTTCCCAATTTTTTGTTACCTTAGAGTTGGAGGTTTTAGTCGAGAACCCTTATAACTCCCAAGGTACTACTTGGAAAAATGTATTTTTTTGGAGATTTGTAGACAGTTGCTTCAAATAGAGAAGAAATATAAGCTCAGGAGAGGAGTTGGTTCCCTATTTCCAACTGACCTAGTTCACTACCGGTTCAGATTGATGCATGACACATCTACCTTGGATGTAGAGTTGATAAAAATGAACCTTGAATGAACTATCAGAAGAGGAGTTATTTTGACAGTAAGTAGTTTGTAGCAAGCCATTTCAATATTGATGCTACCTTTCTCCATCAACCAGAGCTAGAAGATTATTGGACTGACCATGTTAATGAGGTAGAAGTGGTGAGGAGGCTACATTATAGATTTACTTTGAGACAGATTGTTTCCCTACATTTGTCTTTTAATGTTAAAGGACTTGAAATTGAAGATGGAGAAGATGCATTAGAATCTGGGTGTGTAGAATCAAATGATGATGCAATTTTTAGGAAGATAGACTGGAGGAAGAATGAGGATGAGGGTGTGAATGCTTTGTCTCAAGATGTATTCAAGATAATAGAGAAATGGCTTAACGATAAGGATAAGAAGGAGAAACAAGGAACAATTGGATCAAAAACCAAAAAAATTCCAAGAATTTCAAAAATTGAATCCTCACTCGTACATATTGATAAAGTTGAACAATTGCTTCCTGCATGTGAAACAGAATTTGGAGCAGTAACCCTTCCAAAAGATCAAAGATCATTCCTTAAAAAACCTATAAGAGTCACTAGAACCATAAGTACAAGAAAATAAATGACTGACAAGGTCCGTTGTATCATTCTTGATTCAAAAATAGAGGAAGGCAATATAAGGCTTCAAGAAAAATCCAAGATGGATAGAACTCTAGCTAATGTCTTTGGAACTAAGGGACAAGGAGAAGGAGAAGGTTAACAATATTTAGCAATACTAAAGAGCCTGGATACTCAGATTCTTGTAGGCACTACTACCTCAAACAATCCAAACTGGTTAAAGTTGTTAGTAAGTAAGAAATGAAGCATTGTCCCTGTTTCAACCCCTGTAGGAGACCTGGTTAGTAAGTATTTGGGGAAAACACCAAGATTGAAAAATCCAAAAATTGAAGCCATGCTTGATGTGGATTTGAAAATAGGTCATTGGATTGTAGAAATATTTAAGCCCAATTCTGATAAGACCAGCGAAGAGGTCACTGAACAAGACTTCAATGTGGAGAAAGTAGATCCAGGTTTGGCTACAAGGGTTGCTGATTTGAAAATCTTGAACTCAGCTAATAAATAGATTAATAACAGGGTGTGGAAAGATGTTAAAGACAAGATAAAGTTGAAACAAGTTCTTTGTGATATGGAAAAATATATTCAACTGCTATAGATCCCTATTCCTCAGCCCATGTATGTGATCCCTATCAACTTGGATATTAAGTCCCTAGAGAATCAAAGGTTCCTAGATCAATTTCTTAAGGACAGATCAATATCTAAGACTTTCTTCAAATGGAAAGAATAGATCACTAAAGAAGTCACCAAGTTCACTCATGATTTTGGTGATTTATTCAAAAATTCTAACACTTTAATTGCAGCAAAGGAAGAAAATTTCAAAGCATGGAAGAAAGAAAAAGATTGGTTGGAGACAGTGGTGATAAATATGGAAGAAGTCTATACCTATGGTATAGAAAAATTTCTTGCAAAAAGGCAAACCTTGGAGTTGAAGAAATATTTTCATTTGCGACTAAGGTAAATGTGGAGTGGAAAAGTGCACTCTATGAGAAAGCTATTGAAGAATCCAATCAGGTCATAAAAGCACTGAATTGTGTGAAGGAAGTCACGAACACTCATATTGACTGTTTGTGTAAACTAATTGAGCATAAAGTAGGAGCTAAGGTTGATATTTATAATATGTTTGCCTCCTATGAGGAAAAGATGAAAATCCTGAAGACAGCCAATGATATAGAGGAAAAGGACTTTTTAGTGATTTCTCGAATAAAGTCATTGGTGATTCTCAGCTATGAAAAAATGAAGACCTTTAAGGAGAAGCTCAATCAGATGCAGAGCTACAAAGACATTTGGGAACAGAGGTTTGAGACCATTGTCACACTAAATGAGGAGATGCTTGTGAGCTTCTCGACAGATTTCAAGGAATAGAGAAATGTACTAGATGCTACCAAGGCCCTTGAAGATAATGTGGTTAGGAATGACAAATAGGTCAATTAGTCATTTTAGAGGATAGTTCTAATTTTCATATTTTAATCTTAGTTTATGTTATTTTCAAGGACAATTAGTTACTGAAAGATGAATAGCCCTGCATGGCTTTATATACAATTTTTTATGACCATTTTGGGGTCGATTCTCTAGTTTTGAAAGACATCACTATACTATCCTTATTTTCAGTAATTTTCTTTGCTTTATATTGTGAAAACCCTTGGAATATGAATATAATATCAGTTGGTTTATAATAGATTAGAGTATTTTCATTGATCAGTTGGTCTGATGAAATGTACGGCTTTTATTTTTAGTTGAGATTGAATGTTAATACTACTTTGATCTATGCGTATGTTTTGAGGTTATCAGTTATCTTTTCAAGATATGATATCAGGTTGAATCGATCTTTATAAAATTTTATTCCATTAGATCAAAATCAGTTAGCTCATGATAGTTGAATCTTTTTCTGAACTCTTAAGCATTTTATTATAAATTCATAATGGAATGTTGCTAGCCTTTTATGCATTCTGGGTAAAAGTATTTCCCAATTTGATTCTTTTATAATAAAGGTTCTTAAAGATTAATCTTTATAGAAGGTAGCTGCTCCTTTGAAGGAGATAGTATAGTCGTGAGAGGCTAACTCAACTGTTAACGTTGATTTTCTTTCTGAATTGGGTTAAGGAGTCATTCGTTCATTTATCTTTAAGAGAAGGAAAAAAATTTCACTAACAATGTGAATAGAAATGTCAAGAACTTAAATGCATACTGTTATAGTTATAATTGATATGAACATGAAAAGGTTGAATGAAGTATAAATACTAATGTCAAAAATAATGAAATTGCTGAATTGAAAAGGGATGGTCTAGTTTTCTATAAATGTAACATGATAGGACATATTGCAAGGTCCCGCAAGGATGTTATGGTTTTCTATAAATGTAACATGACATGACATATTGCAAAGTTCTACAAAAATATAGAAAAATAGGATGATTGTTTAATGATTGCAGAAGATTCAAAAGAAAGGAACAAGATATATTTGATGTGGAACACAAAAGGTGCTTCTGATGGTGGTACAACATCTATTTTAGATGTTGTTTCCTCCTTTGTTAAATGACTCAGACTGCGGGATTTGATAGGGAGTCTTCATATAAATCTCTTTCACCCCTCAAAGTTAGATGTTGAGTATCTTCTCAGCATGGTAATAAGAAATCAAGGATTTACTAGACTTAAGATTTGTGTTTTTTGGTTCAGAAAGGTGATTTAATGGTCCTATAAATAGTGTATTAGGTGTTTGGATGTGCCATAGATTAATCATTCTAAGTTGTGCTCAAAATTGGATTGGAGAAATGTTATGCAATTGGATAGTTTGAATAAATATATTGTTGATTGTAGAAGATTCTTTAACGAATTGAACTTATCCTACAAGATTATTAAGGAAGAATATATGAACATTATTGAAACTTCAAAAGATCTGATGTTGCATGGGTTGAAGTTGTGACACAACTTTCTTTTGTCACTAGTGAAGAAAAATATAAGGGAAAAATTATGAAAAGGATGTCTACAAATATTTTGTTCTCTAGTAATCAATAAAAGAGTGTCAGATGGATGTGTATGGAGTACATATTTATTCCGGTGATTGTTTCAAATCATAGTGAAGAGGATGAACAAGGATATGTTGATGTTTAGGCTGTTGTTGTTGGTGAGGAGCATGTTTCTTCTCCTATCTCATCAGATGAAGATAATTTTTTAGTAGAAAAGTTTCCTACTATGATGAGTCAGTTAGGAAGACTAAATATTGTTGAAGATAAGTCCCATCATATGATTAGGAAATTTTTGAGTTTCTCTAAGGGAACCCTGGGGTTGTTGACCCTCCTTCTATCTTAGTACATTAGAGTGGTGAATTTGTTCAGGGGGTGCCTTCTGACATATTATTATTTTTGACTAATGCTAGTGGTTGTTATCAGATTTGTAGAATGGTAAGTATGTTGTTTTTCCCTTTATTCTTAATGGAAAAGGGGGATAAAGATTAAAAAAATGTTTATTTATTCAATATTTTTTTGGTTGTTTCAGTAAGGGGGAGTTGATAATAATTGATATCTTAGTAAAACAATTTTTTTGGTGGTTTTTTTCCATCAATGACAAAGGGGGGGATTTTTGGAAATATATGATTGGTTGTTTGTTGTCATTGATGCCAAACATTGTGTTCTAGAAGCCTTTGTGGTTCAAAAGTTTGGTATACTTGGAGAAGTAAGACTGTCTTCTATATTTAGAGAAGTAAGATTGTGTGATAGTCCTATTGGTGCTATGGAACTTATACAACAATGGAAGACAAGTATGTTTTCAAGTGGTACACAAAAATGGAAGATATGTATGTATTCAGTGAAAGAAAAGTATGTGTTTAGTGCTACAGAACAATGAAAGATAGGTATACAGAATAGTGGAAGATAGGTATACATAATAGTGGAATACAATGATGTATTATGGAAATTGTTTTTAGTGCTTCAAAGTTATTTTCTTTAGTTCAAAAGTCATTGGTTTTGTTCATATCTATGTGGTTCAATAACATATTTATGCAATTGAAGATGAAAATTACTTAGTTGTGTTTTCTAGTAGGATTCTACTCCATAATTCAAGGTTGGAGATATGAAAATGTGTTTTGTATATGGTATTTAGTTTTTGGTCTTGGTTGTGGTGTTTTCTGGTGTTTGAAAATTTATTTTTTGTGTTCTAAAAATAGTACTACTAAGTTTTATACTAATCAATTTTTGGTCTGGTCCAAAAATTTATTACATTGGCTTCTAACATGGATTGTTGTCAAGTGCTATTGTTCTTTATGTGGTCTGTGGATCTCACTATTACGTGTGCGGGTCCAAATTCAATTGGAAAGTTAAGTGGATCTTTAGGAAGAGTATCTACATGTTTGAGTTGGTTAGCAAATTTTTTCCAGTAATATAGATCTAGAATTGGGCTATGTGTAGCGTGTTCGTGGTCCCTCTCTCTCCTAGAGGGGATCATGCTGATTGATTTAGGTCTGGGTTATATATTTAATGTTTATCTCTTATCTGGATGGGTTCATATTGTATGTGACCTATGCATTTAATGTTTATCTCTTATCCATTTGGGTACACTTTATGGTTTGGTCTAGATTCCTATGGCATGGGACCTTATTGCATTTTTATGCCTTTGCCAGCTTGTAACTTAAATTAAAATATCGTTTTGGCATGGACAACCTTGTTGTAAGATCCAATGAAATATCTTGCATATAAGTATAGTTTGTGCTTTGTAAAAGTGCAAGGTGAGAAGCAAGTGGATTATGAGTGAACCAGTGAAGATATACAATTAGAAGAGTAGAGTTCACTGATAGTGGTGGAGAAGAAAAGGGAGTAATAGTCTGTTGTTGAGGTTGAAAATGTTGTGCAAGTTAGTTGTGTTATCAAGATAATATCTTTGTATCTTTTGTAAAGAATTTTATGTACCTTTACAATGTGAAATGGGAAGCAATAAAAAAGGATAGATTACTTCACCCTTTCAAATTTCACACTTGAAAGGAAGATGTCCCAATAGGCTCAAATGGATATTTCAAGCACTGAATGTTACAATGGTCCTTTGTTGATGTGAGTAAAAAGTGATGAAAATATAGATTGAAAACAAATATTAGGTATGATGTTATGTGAACCTAAAAAATAATATGGGGAACTTGTTGTTTCAATGTTGTTTTTCTTACAGTCGGAGTCCTAAAACCACCTATTACTACATATCTAACCTATGAATCTTGTAACTTTCCTTTGGGATCAATTTGGGTCACTTTTAGAGGGTAGATACTAACTAATATGTTATGTACCTAGGTACATAGTGGTTGAGTCTCTATGTACCCTAGGTTTTGAGCTCAAACTTCACTGGGATCTCTATCGGGGCCTTTATTTTTTAGATCTGCAATTGTGGGTATGTAGCCAATTCTTACACATAGAAAAATAAGGAATAAGGTTGGATAAAGGGGTTTTCCTCATTCAAACTCCTATTTAGGAATCAACCTTGAAAATGAAAGGAAATTGAATAAGGAAAGATGAAATAGAAGCTAGATCCGAATCGTGAATTACCTCATGCCTTGATGATGCAATGCTTCTTACACAAATTTTAATGAAATAGCTTGAAATCCACAAAAAACCAAAATTAAATCATGAAAAATAACCCTTGGATGATGGATGTTGTAGTTTTCCATAGTGCTTGAAGAAGAAGGAGAAGGATGATTTGAAGGATTGAAGACTTGAATGCTGGAAGACCTTGAGAACGCTCTTGAAATTTGATTTCTTGATTGATTATTGATCATGAATTCTTTAAAATAGTAATAGATACCAAAATGAGGTGTGGTAGGGTGTTTATGTACCTATCACAACATTTTGGGGGTTAAAACTCATGGAGGATGACTATAAATCAAAATCCTCTACTTAAATATCAAGACGAGGACCCAATTCAAAATTGGGTCCAATCTTCAGGGTACAATGCATCTCAAATTCCCTATAGACACCCATTGGATCTCAAATTAGGACTAGGGGTCCCGAAAAATCAATGGATACATGATTTTTAGGCACAATTAGCTCCGAGGTCAGGAGAGAACAAAAAGGCCACAAATAGTGATATAGGGCCTAGGTGGTGAAATGAATTATTTGATTTGAGGAAAAATAGAGGATAACACTTAGAAATAAGAGCTTACCTTAATTTTGGAAGAAAATGATTCAAAATAGGACTAATAAGATTAATTTAAAGGTCCAATGAGCATTATGAGAACATGAAATTAATATGGGAACCCATACACACTAAAATGGGGATAAAATGAGCACCTAATTAAGGGTGATTACTTTTTAGGATAATACATTACCTTTTCCCTAGGATAGTGAGTCTTAAGGACACAAGTTTGTTGTAATATCTTGCTACTTTGGCAATGACCCTCTATTTTTGAGTCTAGAGAAATGATCTCCTATCTGTATTCATTTTTGTATTGGCAATGGGCCTCTAGCGTGATGTGTGAAGTAGTGAGCTCCTACCATCTTTTGTAATCAGACTATATACATTAGTGAATTGTCTCTATGGGAAAGTTCTCACTGTGGTTTTTCCTAGTTTGGGTCTTCCACGTATAAAACTTTGGTGTCCATGTGTTTTTGGTTCTATTTATTACCTTCTTAATGTTTCCTATGGTGAATATTGAAGTTAGTTAGTGATGTTTTGTTTATGTTGATTCAGCCCCCCCCCAACATTTAGTGTGTAATCAATGCTTGCTAGCTTCAAAATTTCAAATGACCAACCCTACAACCACCTCTATATACAACTAGCCTATATGAATCCCATCAACCTTTTTCTTAAACAAAAAGGACTCTTCAAAGGGTTCGCAAGATATAGGCAAGCTAATTTTGAGAATATTAATAGTAATTATTCTTAAACCATTCTTATTAGCACCATGCATCAAACTTGTAGGGTAGGTAAAAGAGCCCAAGTGCATTTAAATCCTTATTATTTTCTATAATATATGAATTTAGGAATGATCTCCCATCAAAATCATGATTAACAAAAAACATGAATGAGTGATTAAGGAATGGACACCTTTAAACCTTCTAAAGGGACTCACTTCATTTAGGCAAGGTAATTTTTGGAATATTAGTCTTAATATTCTTGAGGCATTCTTATGAGAACCATGCATCAAACTATTAGGGTAGGTAAAAGAGCTCAAGTGCATCTAAATCCTTATTATTATTCATAATATATGATTTTGGAAAGGAGATCCCATCCAAAGAATGTTAACAAAAAAATGGATGATTTCTTAAGGGATACCTATAATTTTTCCAACCAAAATTCAATAATAAAGTTCTGAAGAAACATTACAAGGAAGAAATTAATGTCAATCAAGATAGTAAACCTCAAATGATTGAAATGTGTATAATTGTGTGCGTAACTACAATTCAATGTACCTTTGAGGGTAACATATTTGATTAAATATAAAATTAGATAATCTTATTGTGATACCCACCCATAGTTTTCTTTCAGTTTCTGATGTCACTACAGCATTTGGGGTCGAATTTTGATGCCAATTTGCGATGACACTACCATTTTTGTGTGATTTTTGTGTTTTTTTAAAAGTGCCCCCGATGCTGTCATAATAGCGATGGTACTATCAAAATTGCGACACCCGCATGATTATAAACAAAAAAAAAAAGAAAAATAAAGGCTCATTTCTAATTTAGCGTGATCGCATACTGCCGTGCGCGAAGAGGACCTAACTATGGAATATTGGAATCTTGGTATATGGTAGTCAAGACTTGATCAGGTAGGAATTCGAGCTTTGTATTCTCATTAACTCAAATTCATTTTGATGGCATTTGTTGATTTAATGGAACAATATGAATGTTAATACTGACATTGTTGGCATTGTTAATACTGGCAGTGTTAATATTGGAAATGTCTTGATGGATCATGGGCTGCAAGCTAGGGCATCATGAATTTTTTATGAGCTCATTGTTTAATACTGGCATTGTTTACATCTTTGCATTTCAAATGCTTGATGACCCATGAGCTTTGAAAGCTAGGGCATCATTTCTATTACCTTCAAGGCATTTTGTGAAGTGTTTGATCTCTCTTTATTTGTTTTTCTATTGATATTCACTATGTGGTACTCCCCTTTTATGATCATTTCATGAGGAAATGTCTTGATGGCTCGTGGGCTGCAATTTAGGGCATTATGCATTGTTTATGAGCTCACTTTTAAATACTGATCCATTGTTTACATATATTCATTTTGAATGCTTGATGACCCATGAGCTTTGAGTGCTAGGGCATCATTGCTATTACCTTCAAGGCATTGTGTAAAGTGTTTGATCTCTCTTTATTTGTTTTGATGTTTATATTCACTATGTGGTAATCCTCGTTGATGATCATTTCATGAGGAAATGTCTTTATGACTCGTGAGCTACAAGCTAGAGCATCATGCATTGTTTATTTGCTCACTACTTAATACTGGTATTGTTTACATCTTTACATATGGAATGCTTGATGACCCACGAGCTTTGAGAGCTAGGGCATCGTTGCTATTACCTTCAAGGCATTGGGTGAAGTGTTTGATCTCTCTTTATTTGTTTTTCTGTTGATATTCACTATGTGGTACTCCCTATTTATGATAATTTCATGAGGAAATTTCTTGATGGCTTGCGAGCTGCAAGCTAGGGCATCATGCATTGTTTATGAGCTCACTGTTTAATACTGGCATTCATTTACATCTTTGCATTTGGAATGCTTGATGACCTATGAGATTTGAGAGATAGGGCATCATTGCTATTACCTTCAAGGCATTTTGTGAAGTGTTTGATATCTCTTTATTTGTTTTGTTGTTGATATTCACTATGTGGTACTCCCCGCTTATGATAATTTCATGAGGAAAAACATGGTATCTTCTTTCCTTTCTACAATAGTCTTCTGAGTGCACATGTCCTGTAGCATGGTTTTTCTTTCAGAAGTGTATGGATTGACTATGCACATGCATAATTGTAGATGAGGATCAATAATAGGATGCCATTCATTGCTTAGATCTTCTTTATCTAACCCCCATCTCTCTTTTCTTTACATGTTCTGGATCACACAGGAGCACACTAGATTCATACCTGGGTCAAAAATTCATCACTTCATGCAATGTGTGGTACCCTTATTGTTTATGTCCATCCTCTTTCGATGCCTGTAATCTTGCATATTCTTTTGAAAGTTGGCTATGCTCACATCAGCCTAGATGATTTTATTTTTCAATTCCTTTCCTTGTATAGTATATACAAGTTTTTTGGCATATATATATAGTATATACATGTAATCTTTAGATGCATAAATTTATTTTCCTTTACATGTATCTTTTCATGAAATGAACACAAATTAAACAAGATCATCTAATAATGCAAACCAGGGTACTATAGTCACTCATCTAGTAATTAGGCTACCAATTTACAATGATGTAACTATTTGTATATATATCAAACCATGAAGATGATGCTTAGGAGACAATGGAGCTAGAGGAATATGTGAAAGATCTAAATGCTTTGAAAAATAAAAACTCCTAAGGCTTTCAAATACCTAGGAGCCTGTAATAAATTAAAATGGAAGAAGATAGGTCCATGTATGATCTCAAGGAATTTTTTCATCTAATGCCTACAAAGTTGACTTTCTAGAGGGCATTAATATCTCACTTGTATTCAATGTCAGTGGTTTGTATAAATATTATGAAGGAGAGATTAGTATCTCACTTTTATTCAATGTCAGTGATTTGTATAAATATTCAAATTTGGAATCATTGTTGAAATTCTTCCTCATGTAGTGTATATTTCTTCATATTTAATAGGTTGTAACTCAAATTTCTAAATGTTATTGAACTTAAATAATTGTTAAAAATCTATTTGTGAGTTACTATGCTTCTTGGTGCATGTTTGGACATATCCATAGACACGACAACTCTTGGGT
>MU224024.1:1175882-1186658 GCA_018584345.1 Thuja plicata | reverse complement strand
AGACCCCAAAAATGAAAATTTCTTGAAAGAAAAAAAAATTCATAAAATTTGGTCTTTGAAGGCCTGCAACAGGGACCAAACCAAATGTTTTCCTCAAACTGATGATACCAAATGATGCGATTCGGAACAAGCTTTCTAAAGAATATAATTTTCATACATATTGAGTTTGTTATCACTTTCAAATATTACTTTAACTAAACATAGGTTGTTTGGTGATTCAACAACCTATCTCTTCAAGGCTTCGGAAAAAATACTAAATTTCAAAAACAAAATATGAAAAATATGTAGGAAAAGGGTATTTGTGTTACCTTTCTATTAAAAAAAAAAAAATTGAATTTTGATATATACATTTCAAGTTATGGTGATCAAAGTGACCTTATGTCTAAATTACAGTTACTGTCACTTTAGAACTCAATAAAATATGAAATATTGACCCAAAATGAATGAAACCAATTACATCCTCTAGATATTGAAGTTATAAATATAATTTTGAAAGAACTACATCGTTATCATATTTTTAAAAAAATTTATGTTGATCAAAGTGACAGTCACTTCTTAAAATCACAGTTTTTTTAAAAGAACCACTTTTCGAAGGAGAAAGAAAAATGAATTTTAATAAATTTTTATTTTAAAAAAAAATATATATTTAGAAACTAGAAAGAAAATTCTAAAATACCCTATTTTATATTATCTTCAAATTTCTTATAGTTTTCCGGCAATAGGTGTTCGAAAATGAAGTTTTTTCTCAAAATGTTGATCTCTATGTCAAAGTTGGCCAAAAAGTGGGACACACTATTGTGGGATCACCCACCATTTGTTTCAACATGACTGTTATCAGGAAGTACCAAATGTGAAAATAAAAACTTTCACCAAAATGACCATAACTTGTTCAAATCTTAATAAAAATGAACCAGACGAAAGCCAAAATGAAGATTATTCACTACACCATCAAATTAAATCATATTTACATCATTTCCAGGCTGTACATGGCCATACAAGACCTGGAAACAAGAAGGAAACTGAAAATTCAATCAAAACATGAACTTGAAAATGCTCCAAACTTGTTCAAAACATAAATCCTTCCTTCTATTCTGAATTGGTTCAACCATACATTGGTATTTAGAGACTAATTGGTAGTTGTGACCCATCAACTACCTTTCATAATCATCCCTTTTACAACTTTTAATGAAATTTTAGAACTTTGCTTTACAATTTTTATGCAACTTGTGCATTTTTGACATTTATGCAAATACCTATTAACCTAGGACTTCATTTGTCATTACACATTTATACAAATTCATTGGGATGGTTCTAACGGCCACATTTACATTCAAAATAGACCTTATAGGCCTAGCCAAGCTTTGAATTATTAACCGAGTTTCTCCTTGACAAAGGTGCTCCTACACCAGGTATTTAATTAATTAAAAATTAATTAAATACCTATGTTTAATTGAGAAATTAATTAAAGTCTAAATATTTGAATATTTGAATTTAATTTGAAATTAGAGTTATTTTAGCTTTTATGCTTTATTAAGTAATTAAATATTTAAGTGCATGGATAAAATTGTGCTTTAAATATTTAATCTATTTAATATATTATTTAATTAATTATTTGTGCATTGTAATTATTGAAATTAGAGTTTAAATTCAAAATGCAAGTTATTTTAAAGAGTCAAAGTTGAGTTGCACAATTAATAGATATTTTTAATTAATAATGATTTTATTTTAATTTTAGAAATTGAGTTAACTAAGTTTAGTGGAGTGTCTATTTTGGGATTGCATGCAAAGTGAGAGTTGAGTCTCTTTAGGGGAGTTCTCTTCTCATTTGATGATGACAGGTTTTTGGGAGAAGGAAAAAGATTTTGGAGGAGAAATTTTGTGTTGAGCATTTTTGTGTTTTTGTTATTTTGTGATATTATTGTTGTGGGAGGCTTGGAAGAATTGAGGAGATCCTTTCTCTTGAGGCTTCATGGTTCCAGATCTATTGTCAGATTCAAATTCTGAGGGCTTCGAGATTTTTCATTTTGCAAAGGGCTTCATTATCAAATTTGTGTGGAATTGAGGTAGGGTTTGGAAAACCCTTTGTTAGTTTCATTTCTTGTTGAAAATCTGTCTTCCTTTGTGCTTGATAATTTCATTTCCTTTATTAGGATCTATTTGGTGTTTTTGTTAAATTGGGTGCTGTTTAAAACCCTAGATCTATTATTTTTAGAAAAAAATATTACTTGGCATAGTAGGGTTATGTTGTTTAAATTTTGTGGAAAAATACCCTATATAAGACCCTAAAATTAGATAAATCAAACAAGTCTATAGTAGAAACTATAGTGGAAGAAAAAATAAATGTCTTTGGAAAATTCTCCTTGAAAAATTAAATTGTTTAAAAAAAATGACTCCCTTGAAAAATACAGTAAAAAAATTCACCAGTGAAAAGAAAATATATCCCAAAAAAAGACAAAATAGAAATGTGTGAGAAAAAAACAAAAGAAAGAAAATTCCTTTATTAATTTCCGTTTTCGAAAATTTTATTTTAAAAAATTGGAATTATTTGTTTTTAGGGAAAAAATATTTTTAAAAATTTCATTTAAAAAAATAAAATAAAATTAGTGGTTGGGGGCGGTGGGCTCCACCCCCACCAACCTTGTGGGCAACCGGGCTGCGACAACCAGACTGCCTATGGCAGACCCGGTCTACCTACGACAGCCGGTGCCGTGGGGTTTGAGGAGAAGGGGGGGGGGGGCATGGGGCCCGCCTCCCCAAAGGAGGTTGTTTTAATTTATTTTAATATATAAACTTTAAATTGTTTTAAATTTTTTTTTATTATAATATTAAAAAATTAATTTGTTTAAAGTAGTTTTTTTTTAAAATGTCTAATTTAGTTCATTTAAATTATTTAAATGTTTATTATTTAATGTGTTTAAAAAAAAGGCTTTAGTTAATTTCTTCTTTTAATAAACTTTGTAATTTAATTAATATTACGTGTTGTTTTGTTTATTAAAGAGAAACTATTAAAGTAATCTTTTAATATGATTGAGGATATTAGGTGATTAATTTAATTAATTACACTAGTAACATTTTGATGGATTAAAATATGTGGATGAGCTTTTATAATAAATGTTATTTCTATTTTGTTTTTTTCTTAGATAGTTAATTGGTAAAATTATATTTGCTTATTTTTAAAGGGATAATTATTATCGATTGAAAACTACTAGGAATGTAAAGAAGAATAAAAAGATTTGATTGGTATCATAAATCATTTAGCCATAGTCTTTTAATGATTATTTCTTATAGTGGAAGATTGTTATATTATTGTTAGAATAAATACGTATTGGTTTATTGTTATTTCTGCATAAGGTGAACGATGTTATTTGCATGAGTGATTATTTTTCTATGTTATGGCTATCTAAGATTTAGAGTGCCCTATGATGAATACAGAGGTTGAGGGGTGAATTATATTTATGGTTTTATGATGTGGTGTGTGTGTTTTGTATTATTACCCTAAACTTACCATGTGAACCATATCGATTATGTTATTTGAGAGTGGGTATCCTTTGTGATTGTTCCTGTTATGTGTGGGGAACTGGATTGGGTATACCTGATTTTGAACCTATCCTAGATCTATGTAGGTTACCTAGATGTGTAATAGGGGGTCACTTGCAATAAGTGTCGGGGCCCGCAAGTGGCTACTAGGATCATTTATTATAAGTAATCTTACTAAGTGAAAATGAATTAATAAGATGTGTGTTTCCTCACCCATGCTTGAGCACTATTATAGGCTAAGATGAAGGATGAGATGATGCTTTCCACCTTGAGGGGTGTGTATCTGGTATAGTTAGTTACTTTGTCTATTTGAGAGGTCATTGATACCGTGTATGGTCACTTGAGTGTCGAGATCCATCGGGATTACGAGGAAAAAACTTAAGGGTTAGACGTACATAATGACACCTTCCTATACACAGTATAGATTTCCTATGTGTGTCAGTTTCCTCTGCATTAGTGAGTCTTACATTTCATTATGTGTAGTACACCTGGAGTTAGAGAGCTATCAGGATCCCCTTTCTTAGTGGTTACTTCCTTCTTTGGTTTTGGATATCTGAGTGGGGTTTGTTGTTATCTCCTCAGTATGGTGGGTGAAATTTTTTAGTTCCACACGGAAGGGTGGTAGTGATTATTTACCATTTGAGATTTGATGACCTTGTTTCAGTGCTTGATGGTTCTTATGTAGTTGAGCTCTTTATGATTCCTCATGTTAGAATAACTGAGAGGGGGGAGGGGTGGTGAATCGGTGGCCTAAAAAATATTCCAATAAATCAACCCAAAAACTTAGTACCACAATATTAAGCCTCTAGTTATCTTCAGTCCTACAACATGTATGCCTTCAAACAATCTTAACAAATAACTACTTCTCAGAGTTTATTGTTAAACCTTATTCTTATTGTTTACCGATTAGCAGTCTTTCATTTACTGAAAAATAGTAAATTGCTTAAAGTATACTGATCAATCCAGATTAGTTATGTGTAATGCAAAACACTAAAGTAATGAATCATAAACACATATAGATAGATTTTTAACATGGAAACACTGTTAAGGGAAAAACCACTTAGGACCGGTAACCCAAAATTTTTACTCTTCTGAAGTGAGCTTGGTGAAGAGTCACAATGTTAAAGGTTACAAACACACTGTTAGGTGTGACCTTGTTAGAGGATTTAAATAGAATAGTTTGTCACTTGATATCAGACATCTCTATACTACCTTGTATGACCAAACCCTGGTTTGTCAAATGGTATATGCGATGACATTAATTTGTCATTAGTATACAAACAACAGTTTTGGTAAGCTTACACCGAAAGACAGTGAAGGGAAAACCGAAGATCAGATTGGAAGATCACAAGAATGACTAAGAACAAAGAGAATAGATGAAACAAGGTAGTGTGTAAAACAAAAACCACAATGCAGAGAGATAAAGTGGAACCAAATAGTGGAACCCAAAATGAAAGTTACAGTGCAAACTGAACATATATAGTGCAACCAACAGTGAAATTTGAAGTACAGTCAAGCATAACTGACAGACTAAACTGAAAGTTAGTTGTAACCCGCAAAAAGTGGATCTGACTTCTATGTCAGATAAAGCAAGGGTATTCTATTTATAGGATATTTAATTGTTTTTAATCCATTTCTTTAGGGAAAAGAAGCATTAATGTAAGTGTTTTAATCAGTCTAATTGATTTAAAACACATAGACTAGGAGATCTAGGTGTAAGTTATAAACCTGATCTTAGAGTTAACATTGCTTTTATCACAACTCGATGAAATCAATCTATCTATAAATAGATGATGTAATCATTCATTATAATGTGTGTGTAAGAGAGAGGAGAACAGAATGAGCACATCTATGGATTTAATTTAGAGTTTCAAGAACCAGAACATAAAAAGAAGAATTTGGTTAGTAGAACCAAGAACAGAGGAAATCGATAATTAGAGGTATTATTCAATCACAGTTATGGTGATAATATTTTTATGTGAAATACATAGGATCTATATCAGCAATAGGAGATTGCATTTTACCAAGTCAATTTGTAATTTTCTACCATTCTAACAAGTGGAGCAAAGTGTAAAAATTTCTTTCAAGAAAGGTGGATTTAACAGTCCAATATCAAATCTCTTAACCAAGTGCACACTTAACAGTGTTGCTAAATCTCTTAATAGAGTAGAATTTAACAGGTCTCCACCAATACTCCTAATAGGGTAGATCATCAGAAGTGATCAAAATTGTAAGCCTTAACCGGCCCCTTCCAATCTGTAGATAGTGAAGTTTTGTGGGTGCCATCCCCACATCAGTTTTTACTTCCTAACAGGAGTTTTCTACAATATCATATCTTGTGTTATGTGTAAATTATGTTCATAAATGTTTCTATGAATGAATTACATGTTTATTAATGTCATGAATTGATATATCTCACACAAAGATAGTGTAGATCAGATTGAATGGATATGCAATTGATTACAAAGGTTAATTGATAAAAGAATATGAAAAAGTTTTAGAGGTACTGATTCACCCCTCCCCTCTTAGTACTACTTCCCCATTAATCCCAACAATTGGTATCAGAGCTAAGTCTCTTCTTGAAAAAGCTTAAAAGCTTAAGAGCAAAGATCATACAATGGAGAAGTACAAACTTGATAAGAATATTGAAAATAAAAAGCTTGAGATACAAATGTTCTATGAACAATATAAAGAAGCTAGAATCAAGATGAGAGAGTTGTTGGATGAGAGGAAAGGTATGGCAACTCGGAGCAATGAAAAATATTATCAAGAAGAAGAGATTCCATATTTCTTTGAGTCTTCAGGATCAAAATGCAAGCAAATCATCAAATACATCAGAAGAGAACATCACAAATTTAAAGGAGATCAATCAACATCTGACATAGCAAATAAAGACGCTGCAAATCAGTCAAGAGACCTAGATGGTGAGAATGATTGATGTGATGAGTTCTGCTAGATAAGTTGAAATAGAAAGAACACTAGCTACTGATGACAGGAGGAAGATTACAAAGAAACTAAAAGAAAAGGAGTTAGAAATTCAAAGACATGCTAAGCATCACCATGAGCTTACAAATTAGATTATTCTTATGAGTCAAGAAGCAAATATAATGAATGTTGAACTCATTGAAATAATTTAGATTATCGGTGAGCTAAGAGAAGAGAATGAAAAAATAAAGCATGAGGTTAGAATTTAGCAATAACATAATGAAGTTATCAAAAAGGCTGAAGAGTGAAATAAAAGAATGGATATTTTCTAGAAAGACAACAAAGAATCAACAACAAAAATGGTCTAGGTTTTAACAAAAATGGAGAATCATCAAATCAATCCAATCCAAATAATGTCTATGAAAATCCAAGACCAAGGAAGCTTACATGCAAACACTGTGGAAATCAAGGTCATACAAAAAATGTATGCAAAGGCAAAATGAAAGGTATTCCTAAATCTACATCTTCATTCATAGGATTCTGTTATAAATGTACCAAGAAAAGACATAAAACATATGAATGTAATTCTAAGATAGATCAAACGAAGAAAGAAACCTACATGGAAAAATACTGTCCCAAATGCAAAATGAATGGGCACACAAGTATTGAATGTTGGAAAAATAAAAAGAAAGCATGGAAGCCTAAAGGTCAAGAAACTCCATATCAACCGAAGCATGTTGGTAATCATTATGTATGGGACTACAATACTTGGACAAATTGTATAGTATGTGGAAGGTATGGTCACATTGTGGCAAAAAGTATGAGACTGTGGACAAGAAAGTTTAGAGGCTAGACTAACCTCAGAATGGCATGCTTACACTGTCATAAAGTTGGTCATCTCAAAAAGGACTACAAAGACCGAATGATAGAGACAAGCACATACCCCAATGGAAACACCATTGAAGATATCTGGAAGGCAAGAGATAAGATGTGGAGAAAAGCTTCAAGCAATGATGAAGCTGGAACAAGCAATGCAAATGGTGAAACCCCATCCAATGAATCTGGTGACATCACCAACCCCACCTAAGAAGAATAAGTAAGTATGGAACTACATTAACACTAAGCTATTACTTTACGTCAGTTCCATAATATGATGAAATAATTCCAAATTAGCATAAGGAAGATGCATTATGTTTATACTTGTTGAAATATGTAAGAACTATGTCTTTGAGCATATATACTAAAACTTGTCAGTATACACTTAAAGAAAAGACTGCCTACATTTACCAAGAGGCATTGGTTATAAGCAAATTTGTTAATATTAACTGAGACACATCAGTAAATCTGCACATGAATAAGCTGTCTATGTTACCGAAACCTATCAGTAAAAGCTAAGTCAACTTTGACTGCTCAAAAACATTGGAAGCATCACCGATGGTAGTAAATCTTTCACCGACGAAAGTGTCTTTAGAAATTGATGAGTTGGCGAGCATTTATTACATCCATTTTAGGGCAATGACTATAAATAGGTCATTGGAGTGACTCATTTGTCATGACACCTAGAGCAGAGTGAGCGAAGGTGATTTTGAGTAGAAAGAAACCAAGTTGCAGAGCGATCATGAATCAACCTACAAGCATTTTAAAGTAGTTCAAAGATCATTGAAAACACAACAGTAAGTTCTATAGATTGACAAATCTATTTTCACGCATTTACATAGAAGCCCAAATTTTCTAAAAATGACATCAACTTCACGATCTATGAAATCTAAGAATGCAAAGAAGGATGAGTTCAAACTCATCAAGAACACTGCATGTAAGGAACCCAAATATAATATCCATCTGGAGGTTTCCTCATAACCCGATGATGCTGGTACATTTTCGTGCATTCCAGCTAGGGTTTTTCTATTTGAAGACATCTGATCCTTCATACACTGTAAGATTGCAGAGATTGGAATTTTAGAGATGGAAGAAGCTTACAAGAATATTTGTAATAAAGATGGAACCCTTAAGGAAGAGCATAAACACATTGAGGTGAAAGGGCTTACCAATGCCCTAAAGTTTCCTAAGGTCTTCAAAACTGATTGGATTTGGTTAGTACTATGCAGAATGTATAACAAGTTATGGTTGGATGAACCAAAGGAAATCACCTGAGATGTCATCCATGCGGTCACCGGTTACCCCATAACCAATAAAGTAAAGGCACTAAAGCATCCACCAAAGGAAGAGACAGAAAAGATGACTGGAGCCAATGGGATGGCCGTGGATTGAAAGTGACAACAATAATTGATGATGAAATAAAGTTTGGTGCATGTGTATTGGGCTACAAATTCTTCCAAGCTAGCAGATTAAATAGTATTGCATCAGGTGTTGTAGACATAGCTTACAAAATTGTGAAGAAAGGTACACAGTTGGACCTATCCAAGCTACTCCTGAATCAGTTGAAGGAAAATGTAAAGACAATTAGGAATGTAAAGTCAAACACCTGTAAGTTTGGCTCACTGATCATGTGTATTTTTTTTATTTTCAAGAGAAGTTCCCATTAGTTGGAGAAGTGAAATGGGACAGAACCAAACCGGTCACCATACAAATTAATGAGTACATAGCTGATCTAGGAGATAATTTTGAAACTTTCACGGATGAATACTTCACTGTATTCAAAGACCAAATGCAAAAGAGGGTAAGAATCCCCGAGCAACTCATCAAGCAATATAAGGATGAGATATGCTACATGGTTGACACTGATCATACTTTCATCAAACCTATAGTAGCAAGGACAACATGGTTGCAACCACTGGAATATGAGATCAACATTGATCTTGCAACAAAGGAAATGGATGCCTTAATCAATGAACCATTGGAAAAAAAGAAACCAAGGTTTGGAACATATGAATAAGCTAAGTCAAGAATTAAATCAGACCTAGTTGTCAAGAAGATAGTCAAGAAGAAGGGCAAAATGGAAAATAATCTCAAGAAGATTCTATCTATAGACGAGGAAGAAGCTGAGTAGACTGAAGAAATTGAACAAGAAGAGGAAACCGAAGAACAGGTGTCTGTCGGTAAAGATAAAGAAAAGAATGACTCAGAGGAAATAGAGTCAGATTCACCACATCCTCTACCATCAAAGAAACCAAGAACTACAGCTACTTCAAGGACCAGAAGCCACACGTCCAAAGAGTCTACTCCTTCACCTCTTTAGAAAGGAAAAGCCAGGACTTACAAAAGAAAATCTCTAGTACCAAAGAGGGGACAAAAAAAGAAGGGTAGAAAATACATCAGAACCCGAGAGGACATAGAGGAAACCAAGAAAGATGAAGCCTTAGAGGTAGAAAATGTCAAGGTAAAAGAACCTGAGACTATTGATGACATTTGTGTTTATATTGAAAATTCTGGATCCATTACTGATCCATACATTAGAAAATGGGAGAAAAGAAATCAAGAAGATCAGAAAAAATAGAGGAAGCCCTAGTAGCTAAAATGTATAACTTCAAATATGTACCTATGTAATTTGAAGGAAAATATGTTCCACAGGAACTCTTGGATAGATTATCCGCCCATTGGACATTTGCTTTGGCAAATGAGAAAGAAGTCGGAGAGAGTACTTGTGTCTCTAATGCCACCTGAATCAACAAGGTTAGAGATAAATGAGATGATGGAGAAACACAAGAAGGAATTCTCATCAAAGCTAAGGGCATACAAATTTCTGGAAGGCAATTTGATTGAACTTGAAAAGGACAGCCACAATAAATGGTGCAAAATCATGAACCAACTAGTTGAGAAAGACAACTCCGATAAAGACCTTCAACAACAAGATGTTGATAAGGCAAACCAAGATGATACATCCATTAAAATGGATAAAGAAGAAGATGATACAATAGGGAATAAGACTGCATATGTGGTAGTGTCACACCCCAAAATTGGAATCTTGCAACCTTGACCAATTTTGTTGCATTTGTCATTTTTCTGAATCATCAAAGTCCTATTGTACTAGGCAATTATGAGTTTTAACTGACTCTACTCGACCTAAGTGTCAAATGCAGAAAATCCTAAATATGCATTAATCATAACATTATATTTAATTCCCAAATATCAATTGGCTAAAAAAACCCTATGATTGAATTAATTTAATTATAAAGTCCTAGCACTTTAATTAAATTAAATTCACCCCTTTTAGCTAAAACACATAAAATGGAATTAAATAATATTTAATTATTAAATAAATATCCTCATTTCAAAAATTGAATTTAATTATTCAAATAATTGAGAAAATACATTTATGAGGTCATATTCTATTTATTTAATTAAATATTCTCTCAA
>MU224024.1:1147899-1175832 GCA_018584345.1 Thuja plicata | reverse complement strand
TTCAAAAATTGAATTTAATTATTCAAATAATTGAGAAAATACATTTATGAGGTCATATTCTATTTATTTAATTAAATATTCTCTCAAAAATCTTCTCTCCTGTTCAGAAATAGAAACTTTGAATTAATTGTGCTTTAAAGAGAAAGAAAACAGGTAAAAATAAAAAAGAAAACAATTAAAAAAAAAGAGAAAATAGTTCATTGTTTTCTTTTAAAGAAAGCTTGCTAATCTGAACTGGCTTTTCTATCGATTTTATTTCAAAAAGGAAACTTTCTATTCTGAGCAGACTCTCAGTCTATAAAAGAACTCCCATTTCTCATTCAAGGAGATGCATTGTTAGAATAAAGAATTGCTGCTGCATTTTATAGTTCATAATCTCTTTTACATTAAGCTCGCATTTGCAATAGATTAGTTTCATTTTCTTAGATTAATCTTGCATTGCATTTATTTCTAATCATGTCATAGTTTAATTTCATTTAGATTAATCTTGCATCTTTCATGTTCTTAGATTAATCATGCATTACATTATAATGCATTCATGGAGAAAAATCCTTCATTCTTGGATTGGTCTAGGTTGTGAGACTCTCGTTCTGAGAACCATTCAAAACCCTATTTGGATAGGAGGCAACAGGTTGAATCATATAGGCATGCAATATGAATAAATCATATTCACTTATGTATGTGGCTGATGAATAAGGACTATGTTGAAGTGTATGGTTGAATAAGAAGGCCACATTTAACGTATACAGGTAGATGAAATATGGGATGATACCACAAATGATAATGTGGTGGATAGCAATGTCATCGACATTACTGATGACCTAGTAAATGAAGTCAATAAGGATGAAGATGTTACTATTGTAAAAGATACAACCGATGAACAAGACACAACAATTGATGGCACACAGGTGAACATTCAAGGAAAATTGCCAATATTGATACAAGCTATCAATATCATGCAAGAATCAAGTAAATCACCTGACAAGGAAACTCCAAAGGATGTAGGAGAAGAAGAAAATAAAGACAACATCGATGGTCAGAAAAACATTAGAGATACTCAAGATGTAACTAATACTAACAAGGTTATAGAAGGAGATAAGGACAAAGATGTGGAAACTCAAGGAAAGAATGAGAACACCAAAATAGATGATGCAAAGGACACAAATGAAGGAGACAAACCAAAAGATGGAAATCCTGAGAAAATAGACAAAGGTGCTACCAAGAATGCTAAGGTGAATGTAGAGACATCTGCAGACACCCAACGAGATGAAACCAATACAAAGTAGCAGAAAGAAGCACAACAAGTCACATCATCAAGTACAACAGAAAAGGCTAAGAAATTAGCAATGGTGCTACATTCCATTGAGTCATAGAAGAAGAAGAAGAAGACAAAGAAGAAAAAGTTAGAGGTTACACTAGATGAAATCATTGAAATACCGAAGTGTGACCCCTCTACACTTGACATGGATGCACTACAAGAATATGGAGAGATATGCCAGAGGAAGGAATTGCAAGAAAATCTGAAGAAACAACATAGGGAATCCATGGTACTAGAGACAACATGAGACATTCTACATTAGATTGTACCAGATGTTGATATTGATCAAAGCAAGCCTAAAATTGATCAACTAGCTATCCTTGCCGACATCATCACAACTTAGAACATTGATGCTGAGAAGGCAATTGAGGAGAGAGAAGAAATGAAGTACCAAAAAAATCTCCTAGAGAACATCAACCAATAAGTGGCCAAGAATAAGGTAAAGTTGCTAGAATTCATATCTAAATTAGACCCCATCATATCTGAGGCTATAACCTTATCTCAAAATCTAAGCACAATTGAAAATTTCACTCAAGAAAATAGCGACAATATAGCAAAGCTAGACACAGATCTAGAAAACAGTGCTAGTAGCTTAACCACAGATGGAGAAAATGCAGTAAAACTACATTATGAAAAGATCATAGAAGTAAAATGGTTAAGGTAAGAGTTGTGGGAGGCAAAGACATGTTTTAGAGAAGAAGTCACCGAGCTATAGGCTCAACTTCTGCCAAATCTCACACTGCTACAACAACATATCAGTTCTGCAAGACAACTGATATCAACTCCCGAGATGTCTATGGCAGACAACATCTATGAAATGCATGCAAATATAACACTTGAGAAAATGGCTCTAGAAAGCCTAAAGGAGCAATGTGAGAAATTAATGGAAGACATGAAGTCTTCTCATTCACACATTTTTTATAAGCTCTAAGGTAATTTCCCTTTGCCCTTAATATCAAATAAAAGGGGAAATGATACTTGTACAAAATATCATTAAAAATGTTATGTACATTTAGTCAGGATGGGAAAAAGGTAGATATGTATATGTGTATTCATAAAGGGACAGTGATATGAAGAAGGAAAATATATCATATGATAGATATACTGGCATATACATAGGGGGAGTCATTAAATGACTAAGGATTATACATGTTGTATATACTTAACATTTTGTTAATATTTTTCACATATCAGTTTTCTATACTAATGTCAAAGGGGGAGATTGATGACATTAATTTTTCATTAGTATTCAAACAACACTTTTGGTAAGCTTACACCGAAAGACAATAAAGGGAAAACCAAAGATCAGATTAGAAGATCACAAGAATGACTAAGTATAGAGAGAACCGATGACACAAGGTAGTGTGTAAACTGAAAACCACAATGCATAGAGATAAAGTGGAACCAGACAGTGGAACCCAAAATGCAAGTTATAGTTTAGACTGATGAAACAAATATAGTGCAACTGACAGTGAAACCTGAAGTACAATCAAGCATGAATGACAGAGTGAACCGAAACCAAAAGTCAGTTGCAGCCCGCAAAGAGTGGATCTGACTTCCATGTCAGTAAAAGAAAGGGTATTCTATTTATAGGATGTTTAACTATTTTTAATCCATTTCTTTAGGGACAAGAAACATTAATGTAAGTTTTTTAATCAGTCTAACTAATTTAAAACACATAGACTAGGAGATCTAGGTGTAAGTTGTAAACCTAATCTTAGAGTTAACATTGTTTTTATCACAACTCAATGAAATCAATCCATATATAAATAGATGATGTAATCATTCATTAGAATGTGTGTATAAGAGAGAGGAGAAAAGAACAAGCACATCTATGGATTGAATTGAGATTTTCAAGAACCAGAACAAAAAAAGAAGAATTTGGTTAGCAGAACCAAGAACAGAGGAAACCAATAATCAGAGGTATTATTCAATCATAGTTAAGGTGATAATATTTTTATGTGAACTGCATAGGATCTATATCAAAAATAGGATATTTCATTTTACTAGGTCAATTTGTAATTTTCTATCATTCTAACAAGTGGAGCAAAGTGTAAAAATTCCTTTCAAGAAAGGTGGATTTAACAATCCAATATCAAATCTCTTAACCGAGTGCACACTTAATAGTGTTTCTAAATCTCTTAATAGAGTAGACTTTAACAGGTCTCCACTGATACTCCTAAAAAGGTAGATCATCAGAAGTGATCAAAATTATAAGCCTTAATCGGCCCCTTCCAATCTGTAGATAGTGAAGTTTTGTGGGTGCCATCCCCATTGCATTTTTTACTTCCTAATAGGAGTTTTTTGCGATATCATATCTTGTGTTATGTGTCAATTATATTCATAAATGTTTCTATGAATGAATTACTGCTAGAATGAATTTAGAATAACTGTGAGGGGGGGTGAATCAGTTATCCTCAGTTCCTGATATAACAATAAAACTTTATACCACTTTGAACAACTTAGATCTTCTCGGAAACAATAACATAAGAGTGTGCAGTTTACTGCACTAATGAAATAAGCTTGCAGAAACTTAACAGTAAAACAAAACATAAACATTCACACATTTTGACACCATGATTTAATGTGGAAACCCAAATATGGGAAAAACCACCAGTAACATGCTACCAAAATTTTACTCTTTTGAAGTGAGCTCTATTAGGAGCCAACCCTATTAAAGGTTACAAAACACACTGTCAAATGTGACATGATTAAAGGATTTTATCACCCTGTTATGAGTGCCCTTCTTAGAGGACTTAGAACATTCCAATCTGAATGTCACCTTGCTCAAAGGATTTATACAATGACTGTTAGGTCAACCTGGTTAAAGGATTTGAACTGATACAATGGTTAGAAAGTAATCAGCAGGTTTGATCTGATACATATAACTTACTTTGCCAATCCATATCCAATTTAGCTCTAATGCTAATTTACTGAGTGGCCTCGATTCTCATCTCAAACTCTAGATCTGCTTGGAAATTCATCAAGCAATCTCTCTCTACTTCTCTGCTCAACCTTCTTTGCTAGATCATGCCAATCAGTCAATTAAGCATGCAATCATTTTGCATACAACTTCTTACACTACATACTTCATGAATAACCCCTTGAGGTTATCATATACCTCTTCATCTAGGTCAGACAAATATTTTGCCACTTAATTAAGATCATAGATCTTAGGTTAGGTCAGATCCAACAGATCTTTCCATCATTACATTTAATTTATTTATCCAATACAATCACCAATTAAATCTTGAATCCATGCATTAATAATGGTTTCCTATGCATTTAATTAATGTGGACCAAAATTAATTATCCATAATAAACTTCACATATTCCAATAAATTCAATTATGTCGGCTAGAGATCTCAAATCTCATCAATTACCAAAATACTGTTGCTCGGCCAACACTATGTTCTTCCGCTCAGTCGCCTCTATATTCCTTGACATTTCATTGGTGCTCGGCCATTGCTGGCTTCACTTGGCATCGACTTCACATTGCTCAGAATCAACTTTTCAATGAATTGTCAGTGAAAGATAAACAACATATCACTTTTCCAATGTGCCAAATGATCAAGTACACTTGTTTTTACCCATAACTCAACCATTTCCCTTGGTCTTCTTGTTATCCTTTTCTTCAAATCTTCTTCATCAATCAATAGATATGGTACTCAAAATAGATAGCAATAGTCTCACTAGTTAAGGTTTGACATCAATGACAAAACAAAAATTGTTATCATTGAATCTTATCAACAATCTTTCCAACACTTACATGTTTATTAATGTCATGAATTGATATAACTCACACAAAGATAGTGTAGATCAGATTAAATGGATATGCGACTGATTACAAAGGTTAATTGATAAAAGAATATGAAATTTTTTTTGAGGTACTGATTCACCCCTCCCCTCTCAGTACTACTTCCCATTAATCCAAAAATTCTAGCATCCATGCTATCTTCATGATCAAACTTTTCGACAACCCTTGGGATGTATCTCAATAAAGAAAGGATTGTTAAGTCTTGCTTGGTTAAGAGACTTTTTGAATCAATGGTTAAACTGAAACAATAAATGATATATTCACAGATACAACTTAAACTTGCATATTTTCAGATCTATTGTAAGCTCATAATACATTTCTAATCAATGTATCTTTTCAATACCTTTGCTCCACTTCTTTCTTCTCAGTGATGATGTGCTTGTCTATTGCTTAGTGTCCACAAAAATATTTAGCTCTTTCCTTAGCTTGATTGATCAAGACTGTATGAAGTTGTTCTTGATCAGTTTCTCTTCAGCATCCTCTTTTTCTATTCACTCCCCTAATTTATAATAAATTAGATTGTCTCTTTATAGAAAAGATATCACCATTTCTCACTTCTTGATTTTCTTGTTCTTGGCATGATCCACAATCTTAGCCAATCTTTCTTTAAAGCTTTACTTCAGTTTTATCTTGTATATTTCTCCTTGAAAACTAGATTAAACAACTTTAAATCTTTTACTTATCTCTAGCTTTAACTTGTCGATGAAAACCATGTTAACAACCAGTTAAGTCTATCTTTAGCTCTGCCAGCTAAGTATTTTGTCATTTCTGAACTTCAGCTCCTTTTGGTGTTTTAACTCTTTGATAGCTTTGATCAATACTTCAGTTGTCCTCGGACATCTCTGTCAGGGTTGTCTGTCCTTCGGGGTTGTCTGTCCATTGCGTAACACTGTAATTTTGGCCATCGGTAATGCTTGTGATTCTTCTTGTTGGGTTTCTTTCTTGGGAATCACTATGACTTTTCTCTCGGGTTTCTCTGTCTATTGGGTTCCACCAACCGTCGGTATTTGTAGTCACTTAGTGAATGCTGATCTTTTATGCATTACTAAAAGCATAATATTTATCTCTCTAATTCTCTGAAGTCTTTTGACACTTTGTATATAACCAATCAGATTATATCAAGTTGACATCAATGAAAATACAATCCATTAAATTATTTAATGTCATTATCTTTCTGCATTTCGATGATCAACTTAACATCTTCAAACATTCAATCCGTTCTATGTTATCAATCTCCCCCTTTGACATTGATGGAAACACACTACATTATCAGACTATATTATTACTAATACAATATGGAATATAATAGTTGAAGTTCATCAATCTCTCCCATTATAACAAATTCAAATGTATGGCTCTCGGTAAGCTCATATAGCTTAGATTTTTTTCTTGTAGAGTGTGTTTTTCAATCTTCAATCCCTTTACTAAATAGATGTAGCAGCTTATGCCTCTATTCCTGATATGTGCTCTACCTTGATTGTTCCTCTCCTTGATCATCTCTTTTTTCTTTTGACAACAATCTCTCCCTTAGTATGTATTCTCTCCCTTTTGTTACTTCTCTCCCTTTGATGGATATTTCATATGTAATCTCTCTCTTTGGATAATGATTAACTCTCCCGTTGAATTCTTAGGAACTTCTCTTGATGGATAATGATATAATCTCTCTTTGATAATGAGATAATCTCTCCTTTCAAATCTCTTTCCTTGATAATGAGATAATCTCTCCCTTTGACAACAATGCCAAACAATTCTTCCATATCACCTTCCATTCCTTTTTATAATATACTCTTTGAATTTCCCTATCCATCAGAAATATAGTGACTCTAGTGTTTGGTGTAGATATGTACCTTGCTGTGTACAAATGTATCTTTGTAGTCCATCTCTATTCTTGCATCAACATGAATGATCTTCTAATTTTTTGTAGGCTGATGTAGCCTCCTGGTCAGCTTACTGATCTATAGGTAAGGGTTGGACCCCTAGTCTCCGTCTTAGGTACTCAAATGTATCTTTCGGTAATGGATTAGTAAATATGTCAGCTAATTGTTCCTTTTATTGAACATATTCCTGTATCAATTCTTTTTCTTGCACTTGTTCTCTTAAATAGTGATACTTGATAGCAATAGTCTTGGAATGCATGACTGGATTATTTGATATGTTTATTGCATTGGTATTATCACAATAGATAATCACTAGTTCAAGAATCTTCATATTCATACCTTCTAGCAATTGTTTGATCCATGCAATATTGGATTAGTTTTCAAAAACAACCACATATTTTTCTTCTACAGAAGACTATGAGATGCATTCTTGCTTCTTGCTGATCCATGTGACAAGTCTGTCACCTATGAAGAATGCTCCTCCAGTTGTGTTCTTTTCAACATCAATGTTCCAGGCCAAATCAGCATCTGTATAGACTTGAAGCTCAAATTTTCCTTCTCTTTTATACCATAAGCCATAGTCCTTGGTGTTCTTTAGATATCTCAGATTTCTCCTGACAATAGTCATGTGTGATTCTTTGGGACTGATAGAGAATCTTGCATATTCCAACTGCATGTGCTATATCTAGTCTGGTATGAATAACATACATTAGTTTTTTAATCATTGATCTATACAAGGTCTAATTTACCTCATTTTATTTTTCTTCCTTTGTCAACTTACATCTGATTGTCATAGGTGTACCAACTGGTTTGGAATCTTCCATCTTGAATATCTTCAACACTTCCTTGATGTATTTAGACTGAGTGATATATATGCCTGCATCTTGTTGAAGAATCTATAGACCAAGAAAGAATTTGATCTCCCCAAACATAGTCATTTCAAATTATTTTCTCATTTCATTAGCAAAGGATTTACATAACATTTCATTTCCCCCAAAAATGACATCATCAACAAATATTTCAGCAATCAGAATATTACCATCGGTATCTTCTTTTAAGTATCGATTGTTATTTTCACTTGTTCTTACAAATTCAATGCTTATGAGATAGGAGTGAAGTCTTTCATACCATTCTCTAGGTGCTTGTTTCAATCTATACAAGGATTTATGTAGTCTACATACCACATTTCTCTTGTCGGGGTCAACAAACCCTTCTAGTTGTTCAATGTATACTTCTTCTTCTAGTATTCCATTTAGGAATGCAGATTTGACATCCATCTAGTATACCTTGAATCCTTTGAATGCAAAATAAGAAATTAATATTCTTACTCCTTATAGCCTAGCAATGGGTGCAAAGGTTTCACCATAATCAATACCGTCTTCTTGTGCATACCCCTTGCATACTAATCTTGCTTTATTTCTTGTGACTTCTCCATTCTCATTCAGCTTGTTTTTGAATATCCATTTGGTACCGATGACATTCTTATCATCAAGTCTTAGTACAAGTGTCCATGTACTATTCTTCTCAATCTGTTCTATTTCTTCATTCATAGCACTGATCCATTCCTCATTTTCAAGTACAGTATTAATAGATTTAGGCTCAAAATCACAAAGTAAACATCTAGTGTTTAGTGACTTACTTCTTGTTCTCATTCCAGCCTTCTTGTCTCCTATGACCAAATTTTGTGGATGATGTCTTCTGATATACTTGGAAAGTTTCGGTTTAGCTCTTTTTCCATCATTCTAATCATCATCTTGACCTTAATTCTGATCTCCATCGCTCAGTACATCATCTTGAGGATTTTCCTAATTTTTGGTAATTGCAGCCTAATGCTTGGGTGCAATATTTTGTTTCTTGGGAGTGATACACTTTTCTCGGGTAGAGTGTCAAGTTCTTCAGTGTAAACAAAATTGTTGTAGTCTTCTGGTTCTTTTTTTCTTTCCTTATCTTTCTTTTCTTCAAATTCATCTATTCTTACATTTGCACTTTCAATGATCTTGTTAGATGACTTGTTAAGACATTTATAAGCCTTGATTTTTGTGGAATACCCTAGAAAGATACCTTCATCACTTTTGGAGTCAATCTTTCCATTTATTTCATCTTTCAAAATATAACATTGACTACCAAAGATTTTGAAGTAACTTACATTGGGTTTGTAACAATACCAAAGCTCATAGAGTGTCTTCTTTGTATCCTTCTTTAATTGTATTTTGTTCAATGTGTAGGTAGCAGTACTGACAACTTCCCTTCAGAAAGTTTGAGTGATGCTTTTCTCAATCATCAGTGTTCTTGCACAATAAACAATTGATCTATTTCTTCTTTCAAAAATCCCATTTTGCTATGGTGTTCTCGGTACATAAACCTGCCTTTTAATTCCATGCTCATTGAAATAGTTAGTGAATTCATCTAAAATAAATTCCCCTCCTCTATCTAATATTAAAAATTTCAATTCCATATCACTTTTCTTTTCTACCATAGCCTTATACCATTTCAACATCTTGAATGCTTCTGATTTATCTTTTAAGAACATAACTATCATTATTCTAGAATAATCATCTACAAAGAGAATGAAATACATATCTCCATAGTAACTCTTTATCCTCATGGGTCCAAATAAATCATTATGGACTCATTCTAGGATTGCATTAGATGTATGAGATTTACTCTTAAAACTAGAATTTGTAATCATACCTTTTTGACAATTCTTGCACATGATATGCTCAGGCTTTGACATGCTCGGTAAGCCTCTCACTCTTCTTTTATTGCTTATCTTTATCATGTTGTCAAAATTCACATGACATAATCTCTTATTCCACAACCATATGTCTTTGTTTCTAGCCACTAAACAAGTGGCGTTAATGTCATCAAGATAGAAAAGGTTGCCTTTTGTCTGTTCACCAGTTTCTATCAACCTTCTTGATTCATTGAAGATCTTTGCCTCTTTATTTTTCAAATGCTACTCAGTGACCTATATTATTCAGCTATGAAACACTCAATGATTTATAATCCAGTCCTTTTACCCAGTAAGCATTTTCACATTTGATCAAGTTATTCAACATTATGGTTCCTTTACCTTCAACTGAACAAGGTGTGTCATTACCCATTCTTACTGATCCACCATTATAGTATTCAAAAGTTTCAAACTTTTGTTTATCACCAATCATGTGGTGAGTGCAGCCACTATCTATAATCTAGATATCATTCTTACTAACCTTATATATGAGTGCAGTCTCTACATACCTTTCTTCTTCTTTGTTTGAATCATCCTTCATGGCTACAAATACCATCTCAATGTCTTCTTCAGATTTAGTGTTAGTATCATCAGCTTTGTTCTCACCTAGGTAACAAGATTTCTTCCCTTTGTCCTTGTAGTCTCAGGTATCTCTTCTATCATATTTTTTGTTGCTTCAGTAATCTCTATTATCACCTTGATCAAACTTATTTTCATATCATCTCTCATTACTTTTGTCATTTTTTCTTCTGTTAGGACATCTTACAGCAAAGTGTCCAACCCCTTTACAATTAAAACATACAAGTGGTAATTTACCTTTGTATCTACCTTTGCCTCTCTACAATCTTCTTTCCATTAGTGCTTCAATCTCATCAAGTCCTTGATCCTCATTATCACTTTCACTATCATTCCTCATAGTGTGTCTATAACTTGACTTACTTATTTTCAAAGAAGATTTGACTGTAGATTCTATATATGGTAAGACACTATTATGAAAGTTATTCATCTCAAATGAAATTAGTCTACCAATTAGACTATCTAGAGTAACAATATTGTTTGCAACTACTCTCATTTCTTGTATAGTAGAAACTCTAATAGTATATACAGGCAGTAAAGTTCTTAGGATTTTACTTACCACTGTCTCTTCTTCAAGTACACCTCCAACTCCTCGGGTAGCATTGACTACCTCTTTGATTCTGCAGCTATACTTAGTGATATTTTCTCCTTCTTTCTCCCTTAGGTCATGAAACCCCCCTCTTAGGATTTCTTCCTTGGCTCTTAGTACATTATCATCTCCTCCATGTACCAGCTTCAATTTATCCCACATTTGCTTTGCAGAGGTGCAGGTTTTGACATCTTCAAACTCAACATCAGAGAGTGAGGAAGCAAGTTCTATCATGATGCAATTATGCTCATGCTTTTCTCTCAATTGCTCAAGTGTGTTAAGTCCTATAGGCAACACATATTCAATATCAAGGTTTTGAGTAATATCATTACCAATACCTGATAGGTGGAGTCTTATTCTACTTTGCCATGATGAAAAGTTGTCTTTATTCAACTTGGGCACATCTCATTTGTTTATCTTGTGAACTTTTTCTTGAGCTGTTAAACTCCCTTTCTAAGCACACAAGCTCTGATACAAATTGTTAGAATAACTAATATGTGGGGGAGGGGGGGTTGAATTAGTGGCCTAAAAAATATTCCAATAAATCAACCCAAAAACTTAGTACCACAATATTAAGCCTCTAGTTATCTTCAGTCCTACAAGATTTACACCTTCAAACTTAACAAATAACTATTTCTTAGAGCTCACTATTAGACCTTATTCTTACTATTTCCTGATTAGTAGTCTTTCATTTACCAAAAAATAGTAAATTGCTTAGTGTATACCGATCAATCCAGATTAGTTATGTGTAATGAAAAAAACTAAAGTAATGACTCATAAATACATTTAAACATGGATTTTTAACATGGAAACCCTACTAAGGGAAAAACCACTTGGGACCGGTAACCCAAAATTTTCACTCTTCTGAAGTGATCTCAGTGTAAAGCCAACCATGTTAAAGGTTAAAAACACACTGTTACATGTGAAATTGTTAGAGGATTTAAATGTAATAGTTTTTCACTTGATATCGGGCATCTCTATGCTACCTTCTATGACCAAACCCTGGTTTATCAAATGGTATCTGGCATCTCATGCTATCTTCATGGTCAAACTTTTTGATACTCCTTGGGATGTATTTCAATATAGAAAGGATTGTTAAGTCCTACTCAGTTAACAGAATTTTTGAATCAATGGTTAAACTGAAACAATAAATGATCTATTCACACATACAACTTAGACTTACAGATTTTTAGATCTATTGTAAGCTCATAATACCTTTATGATCAATGTATCTTTTCAATACCTTTGCACCACTTCTTTCTTCTTGGTGATGTTGTGCTTCTCTATTAATCAGTGTCCACAGAAATATTTAGCTCTTTCCTCAGCTTGATTGATCAGGACTATATGAAGTTGTTCTTCATCAGTTTCTCTTCAACATCATCTTTTTCTATTCACTCCCCTAATTCATAATGAATTAGATTGTATCTTTATAGACATGATATCACTGTTTCTCTTGATTTTCTTGTTCTTGGCGTGATCCACAATCTTTTCCAATCTTGCTTTAAAGCTTTACTTTAGTTTTATCCCATAGATTTCTCCTTGACAACTAGATAAAACAAATTTAAATATTTTACTTATCTTTGGCTTTAACTTGTTGATGAAAACAATGTTAACAACCAGTTAAGTCTATCTTTAGCTCTGCCAACTAAATATTTTTTTATTTCTGAACTTCAGTTCCTTTCGGTGTTTTAACTCTTTGATAGCTTCGATCAACACTTTAGTTCTCCTTGGGCATCTCTATCGGGGTTGTCTATCTGTCGGGGTTGTCTATCCATCGGGGTTGTCTTTCTGTCAGGTAACACTGTAATTCTGGCCATCAGTAATGCTTATGATTCTTCTTGTTAGTAATGCTTGTTGGGTTTCTTGCTCGGGCATCACTGTGACTTTTCTCTCGGGTTTCTCTGTCTGTCGGGTTCCACTATCTGTCAATCTTTTTAGTCACTTAGTGAATGCTGATCTTTTATGTATTACTAAAAGCATAATATTTATCTCTCTAATTCTATGAAGTCTTTTGACACTTTGTATATAACCAATCAGATTATATCAAGTTGACATCAATGACAATACAATCCATTAACTTATTTAATGTCTTGCATTATCTTTCTACATTTCAGTGATCAACTTAACATCTTCAAACATTCAATCAATTATATTTTATCACCTCATTGGTGGTTATGTACTTATTATTTATTATATTGTAATCTTGTATTAGCGTATCGCATGTGCTACCTAATCTAGATATTGTATTATATTGTTAGAGTGATTATTACGTACCCTACGACATGTGCAGTGGATGTGCGTTTATGTAGGTATCAGGGTTGTCCATGAGGATTGTAATTATTAATTGTAATTTGTATTCATTGCATCTATTTAAATAGAATATTTTGTTATGTTGTTTAGTTGAGTTTTAATTTTACATAATTCAACATCATGGAACCCTTGAGTCTTGTAATCTATTTTTTTATATGTTTATGTGAGTAAATGGTATTTTCTTCCGCATTAATGTATGTCTTATTGTGCAAACTTTAGGAAAAAAAAAATTTCATCAAACTTAGTATAATTTTCTAGGTTAATCTCTCATGGGTTCCTTGGCGGGACGTTACACTTGGTATTAGAGCACTACTTTCTACATTGGGAAATCTGGGAATTGTACGCCCATTAGGTTGTGTATATCTTGAACTTGAAACTAAAACATAGACATACAACATTATTGTTTTTTGATTTATTGCTTTATGATTATTCTTATGCTTAGTTTTTATTTTGAGCTATGTTGTGAGTAGTGTATGAATCTATGGTGTTTTTAGGAATCATGCCTAAAAATAGAGCTTCAAGACACCATGGCAGAAGTTGGTCTGGTATTCATGAGAGAGGTAGTCAGCATAGCTCCTCCATGAGTGTTAGATAGGATAGTGTTCAACAACAGTTTATAGATGGGCATAGTGAGGAATGCTAGGAGTCTGAGGAACTTGGCACTAGACAGTTACTATAGGCAACTAAGAATCATCTTCTTGAGTAGGTCAAAGTAGAGCATGATGCTTCCCATCACTCTCATAGAGAGGAAAGAGAGAGGGTGAGGTCTAGGAGTCCTCCAAGGAGGACCATTACAATGGACCATGATGTTGTGGTAGAAAACCACATGAGAGACCTGATGAGAGGACAACCTAATCCCTTTGATGTGAAGGGATCTAGATCTGAGGCTGATATGGCTCATAGCCTTGGAGAGGAGATTTTCCATGCATCCCTTTAGTAGAAATACTAAAGTGAGGTATGTTTTGATGAAGCTTTCACATTTTGTGGCTGTATGGTGGAAGATTGAAGAGGAAAAGTTAGGGCTTTAGATGGACACAGTGACTTGGGAGTTATTTCTTGATCACTTTCGAGAGCGTTTCCTCTTAGGTCAGTGGAGACAGTAGTGGGCTGATGAGTTCCACAATTTGAGGTAGTTGACCCTAACAATTGAGGAGTATGAGCATTGAATTTTTGAGTTCAAACAGTATGCAGGCTATAGATAGGATTCAACCTTGATGATACAACATTTTGTTAGAGGGCCTAATGCCTACATAATTGGGGAAGTTAAGCTCTTTGAGCCTACGACCCTAAGGGCTACGGTTATTAAGGCCATGCTTGCAGAGGCTAATTTGGCCTTGGGACATGGAGGTAGGCATGGTGCTCAGACATGTGGTACACCAAGATCAGGATATAGAGGTAACCAGTCACAGGGAACTAGGAACTTCAAGAAGCCACCTAACTTCTATAGAGGTAATCAGAATCAGAATCAGAATCAGCAGCAGCAGAAGGCTACTCCTTCTACTTAGAGTGGTAAGATCTTTTGTAATGGACAATGCTTCATATGTAATCAGTCCAATCATCCGGCATAGAGTGCATAGCCTAGATCCAGTAGAGGTAGCATTCAACAGTCTAGTGCGCCCCCCACTGGGAGAGGCAATAGCAGAGGGACAAGATACTTCACATGTGGTCAGTTTGGCCATATTGCTGTTAATTTTCCTCAACAAGCACCTCAGTTTTCAGCACAGAGGCTGACAGCTTCAGGGCCTACAGTGGGGGATATAGGATGCTCTCATAGAGTGTTTGCAGTTTGGGATCACCATTAGGAAGAGCATCAGGGTACTGTGGTATATACTTTGAGTGCTATACAAGGTATTTCTATCTCTATCTTATTTGATTCTGGAGCTACAAATTCATTTATATCTCTTTTCTTAGTTGAGCGATGTGGGCTAGTGACTGCAAAGAAGGATGTAGGATGGAAAGTGGATTTATCTTTAGGGGATAAAGTATCCAGAGCTTCTTTGGTCAGCAAGTGTGAGCTAAATTTAGGTAATTTCATTACCTCAGTTAATCTTCATTTGATTCCTTTAGGATCATATGGGGTTTTATTGGGAATGGATTGGTTGGGAGCTCATGGAGATAAAATTGACTGTAGACAGAAGACCATCCAATGCAAGGATGATGTGGGTAAGGATTTCCAGATTGTGGGGATTCCATGTCTGATATCTCTTCGTATGATTTCCATGATGCAACTTAAGTAGATTTTTCAAAAGGGTTGCAAAGTGTTTGCGGTGACTATGAATGAGTTAGATGAAGTGGAGAGTGAAGTCAAGACCCTGGATCATCCTATTTTAGAAGAGTTCATTGATGTATTTCCTAGTGAGATTCCAGGTATGACACCAAGGTGTGACATTGAATTTTGCATTGAGCTTGTTCCAGGAGAAGAACCTATTTTTAGAGCTCCTTATCAGATGACTACTAATGAATTGAGTGAGTTGAAGCTGCAGTTGGAAGATTTTTTGGCAAAGGGAAGCATTCACCATAGTTTTTTTCCTTGGGGAGCACCTATCCTCTTCGTTAAGAAGGATGGATCGTTACACTTGTGCATTGACTATAGACAGTTGAACAAGGTGACGATCAAGAACAGGTATCCATTTCCACGTATTGATGACCTTTTGGATTAGATTAAGGGAGCCAAGGTGCTCTCTAAGATTGATCTCAAATGAGGGTACCATTTTAGTTGCGTATTCAGGAAGCATATATCTACAAGACTACATTTTGCACTAGCTATGGACACTATAAGTTTATAGTGGTTCCTTTTGGTTTGATGAATGCTCCATCAGTATTCATGTGCTTGATGAATGGAGTATTTCATAAGTATCTAGATCACTTTGTGCTTGCCTTCTTGGATGATATATTGATATATTCTAAATCCATAGAAGAGCGTAAAGTACATCTTTGATAGATATTACAGTGCCTGAGGGACAATCAACTCTATGCCAATTTGGCAAAGTGTGATTTCTTTTAGTCAGAGGTTCAATATCTAGGACATGTGATTTATGGAGAAGGTATCTCAGTAGATCCTTTGAAGATTTAGGCAATTATGGAGTGGCCAACACCCACTAATGTGTCTGAGGTTTGTAGCTTCATGGGTCTAGCTGGATACTATCGTAGGTTTGTTAAGAACTTCTCTAGAGTTGCACATCCTACCACTTCTCTTCAGTGGAAAGGGAAGAAATTTGTTTGGATAGAGAAGTGTGAGGAGGCTTTTTAGATCCTTAAGGGGTGTTTGAATAGTTCACCTATCTTAACGGTACCTGATCTAGTGGGTGATTTTATGGTTTGGGCTGATGCTTCATTGGAGTGGATTGGCATAGTCCTTATGCAGGATGGATGGGTGATTGTGTATGAGTCTTGAAAACTCAAGGATCATGAGTTGAACTACCCTACACATGATCTTGATTTAGCCGCAGTTGTACATGAATTGGTCCGATGGAGACATTTCTTATTAGGACATTGGTTTGAGCTTCATAGTGATCACTGCAGTCTATAGTACATTTTTACTCAGCCTAATCTAAATGCTAGACAAAGAAGGTGGATGGAGTTCCTTTGTGAGTATGTCTTTGAGATTAAGTATATTAAGGGAAAGGAGAATGTGGAAGTTGATGCTTTGAGTTGTAAGAAACAAGATATTTTAGCATTGACTCTCAGTTTGGATTTGCGGAGTAGGATTCTCCAAGCGCTTCCTAGATACTTTGTATTAGGAGGTGAAGTCAGATATTAAGTCTGGGAGACCTTTGGAGGGTAGAATATCAGGATTTGTTATCGAGTCAGATGGTATTTTGCATCACATGAGCCAGATCTATGTACCACCATTAGATGATTTGCGTACATTAGTATTACCTGAGGCTCATCATGCACCTTATTTGACACATCCTCATGTCAAGAAGATACACATAGACCTTTGATAGCTCTACCATTGGTCTGGTATGAAGCGTGACATTTCTGATTTTGTGGCTAGATTCTTAGAGTGTCAGAGGGTTAAGGCAGAACATCAACATCTAGCATGGATTTTACTTCCAAATATCATTCCATCTTGGAAGTGGGATATCATTTTGATAGATTTCATTGTTGGTTTTCCTTTGACCCCTCGTAGACATGATACTATCATGGTGACTGTTGATTGGTTGACCAAGGTGGCACATTTATCCCTTATGAGATCATCTTATACAACGGCTTCAATAGCTAGAATCTTCATGCAAGATATTGTGAGACTACATGGCATTCCTTATAGGATTGTCTCAGATTGAGATCATATGTTTACTTCCACATTTTGGACCTCATTACAACATGATCTTGGTGCCTAGCTAAATTTCAATTCAGCATACCATCCTGAGACCAATGGACAGACAAAGTAGGTTAATTAGGTGCTTGAGGATATGTTCAAGATGTATGTCATGGATAGACAGACTCATTGGGAGGAATATTTGTATCTAGTAAAGTTTGCATATAATAATGGTTATCACAGCTCCATTGGCATGTCACCTTTCCATTCTTTGTATGGTCATCCTTGTCGTACACCTTTTATTTGGGATAGATTGGAGGACAGTATTCTTCTTGGTGTAGAGATGCTTCGAGATATGGAGCAGAAGGTAGTGAATATTCATGAGAATAGATAGAATAAGTATGCATCTACATAGAATAGACAAAAGAAGTATGCAGATGCTCATAGGGTGGATAAACAATTTGCAGTTAGGGATAGAGTATTTCTGAGAGTGCGCCCATAAAAGACTCTGATTTGTTATGGAAATGGTTCAAAGTTGGCACCTCATTTTGTTGGGCCGTTTGAGACCCTAGAGAGGATAGGACCAGTTTCTTACCATCTTTCTTTGCCACCTATCCTATCTACCATTCATGCTTTTTTCTATGTTTATGTTCTTAGACGCTATATTCTAGATGTATTGCATGTTCTTGATTGGAATGCTTTACAGGTAGAGGACGGGCAGCTGGCTTTGGAGCCAAATCATATACTTCAGCAGTGGGGTTTGACCCTTAGGGGTTGCACCAGTGAGCATGTAAGGGTCAAATAGAACCCAAATGATGAGTCATCAGTGACTTGGGAGGATGTAGCAAGATTACTGGATTTATATCCCTATTTGTTTACAAGCTTCTAGGAGTAAGCCAAATCCTGGGGGGGTGGATGTGATACCCACCCATAGTTTTCTTTCAATTTCTGATGTCGTACTCTTTTAGGCTATTATTTTAGTTGATTTGTCAGACTCTGTTAGGATACATTTCATGTGAGCTATTATTATTTCAGTGGTTGGTGATTTTGGATCATGATGTTTATATGTTTATCATGGGATGCATAGATAGATGATGATATTATCATGATGTGATATTATATGTTGATTTTATATTTATGATGTTACTTACCCCATACGTTCATGTGTATGGTTAGCATATGTGTTGATGTACTTGTTGAGGTGTTTGTTGTGGTAGAGGATGGAGACTTAGTTACTTACATTGCAAGATCCACACATTTGACTGATCCCTATCATTGTTTGCGATATTATATTGGATGTACATGCTTGTTCTTTTGATGTCAAGTTTGCAGGTACAGGGCATCATCTTCCCTGAATTGGTAGGAGTGAGTGTGCTCATATATATTCACCTCAATGGTAGAGAGGGGAGTTAACATACAGACTTGAAACCCTACCCTAAGCCTAATTGTCCTAAAATTGGATGAGTATCAGTTTGATTACCCTACCCAAATTCATCTAGTTGACGTAAATTCGTGGATCCCATCCTTGTGTGTGTTTGAGTTTATTGTTCTAGTTGGGAGCTGAACAAGGGTACCACCTTTGGGTTGGATCCTTCCTCCACCCATAGTTTCCAATGCTAGCCAAGGTGTGGGCCATATCAAGTTAGTTAAGAATGGATGGGGACGCTTGTTTCCATACAAATGCCCTCGATTGATTGTTGTAAGACTAGATAGATTATAGAGGAGTTGCACCTCCATCCGCGGGGCATCGGCTAATCTTCCAATAAAGTAATTGATGCCAGTTGCTGAGAATAATAGAATAATAGGGCACCCTACTATCTATAAGCAACTCGTTACTAACTACTAATAAACAATGGTTTGTGGATGGCCAGCTGGATGGATTGTTTTGTCTCAAGAAAGGGTGAGGATGGAGCAACCCAGATTCTATTAGCATGCCCTTTAGAATGTTAGGCAACTCCCTTCCAAAAAATGCTGATTGAACCTTCCTTTGCATGCACCGGATGCATGAACTTTTGTATACCTTCCTTCCAGACATGGGGTCCTTCCTTCCTACTGCCCACCCTGTGTTCCTTATAGATAGTAGGGCTCTCCAGATGGATAAATAGAGGGGGCCCTTAAAATAGTAGGGGCTGGGGGTGCCCTAAAATTCTATGGGCCCCATCCTTTAGGTAATGCCAGGTGGGGGCCCTCCCTAGCTAACCTAGCTTGAACTGAACACCTTCTATAGCTGGACTCCCGCCACCTTAGAATAGTAGGGGCCGCCTCTCCATCCCATTCTACCCATGTGGGTTTAGGCCCTAACTTCCTATCTAGATAGAGAAACAAGGAGATATCCTATCCTATTGTGGTGGCCATCTGGGGGTGTGGGTAAGCCCCAGAAAAGACAATGACCAAAAAATCAGTCGGGGGCCCTCGTCCTATAGAATGGTAGGGCCCTATAGAATAGTAGGGCTTTCCTGGAGGGAGTGTTGGAGTCCAGCTAGAAGTAACTATAATATCCTTTCAAACGAATAATAGAGAAAGGTAGGCTGGCTAGATAGGGCACTAATGAAACCAAAAACCCAGATGCTGAGCCCTTCTATCTATAGTCGAAAGCATGGGCAATAGCGAACTTGATATCTTAACCAGCGCTCCCCATTTCTCGATCTCCTCTTCTATATAGCCTCGGTCACATAAACTTTGAGCCCCTCAAATATATTATTTCTTTCTTCCAATAACTATTTGTGTTAGGGCAGCTATAACTCATTAATTCTCATGTCTAACTATAATTCCCTCCCTCCCTCTCCCTGCTATAGAGGGCTAGCCCTATTATTCTATGGCAAACCTGGGCCCCTACTTTTCTATGGCTCCCTGATGCAGACGTCATTGAGGGCAATAACTATTTTGTTTGCAGGACTAGCCTACTATTTTTTGGTGAACCTACCTAGTTAGTTCCAACCGCTAGAAAATAGCAGTTAGGATGGCTCAATGGAGAAGACTTTATTTTTATCCCAGCAAAAAAGTAGAGTAGTCTCTATCCTATGCAGGATTATTTTACTATCCGCTACTGTATCCGCTGTCAAATGGGGGTTATCTACTGCAAAATAGGGGTTATCCACTATTGATGTTTGTTTATTGGCTGCATTCTAAGGGCCCAGTTGTTTAGTTGTGAGGATGTTACGTATATAATCTAGAAAGGGCCCCTACTATTTTAAGGGCCTGGGGAACATACACAAATCCAAGCCGTAAGAGATTGCTATCAGCATCTAAGCCATAGGAGATTGAAATCTAAGCTGTAGGAGCCGTAAGTGAATCTAAGCCGTAGGATATTGTTCACTACATCATATGGTTAATTTCAATAATTTTCCCCTACAATTCTAGGGGAAGAACAACTAGACTAGCTACGTATGGGTGCATGTGCCCTTTATTAATAAGGCCAAAACAACACTGCCCAGAAAGTGTCACCAAGGGCAGGATCAATCAATTAAGAATCTATCTATCTATGCCCCCCACCCCCTAATAAGAAGTTTCCAAGGGTAGGATCAATAAATTCAGAGAAGAACTAGTTTTAAAATCTACAAAAGGATAGCTACTGGCGAACAGATACCTTAAACATACTAATTTATAGATGGTATTCACAGGATCAATCAAAGAAAAGAAACTAGTTTTCTATCTATCTACAGATAGCATTTATGGATGATCAATCAATTAAGAGAGGAAAGTGGTCTTCTATCTGAAATAAAATGGGACCGGGATAAGAAAATTGGAGTACAGTCTTATCTTACCAGTAACAAGGTTCAAAAGAAAAGAGCACAGTCTTAAACAATAGAAAAGAGGGGTAACAAGGTGAAAAAAAAAGATCAGTACAAAACACAGACAATAGAAAAGAGGGGTAAAAAGGTGAAAAAGAAAAGATCTTCTTGCCCCCCCAGAACAATAGAAAATAGGGGTAACAAGGTGAAAAAGAAAAGATCTTCTTGGAGTACAGAACAATAGAAAAGAGGGGTAACAAGGTGAAAAATAAAAGAGTACAGTCTTATCAAAACTTCATAAAAGATCAGTTTTTATAGAACAAACACAGAACAATTACATAACAAACATAGAATAATGGTTATCACAACTCCATTGGCATGTCACCTTTCCATGCTTTGTATGGTTATCCTTGTCATACACCTTTGATTTGGGATAGATTAGAGGACTTTATTCTTCTTGGTCTAGATATGCTTTGAGACATGGAGTAGCAGGTAGTGCATATTCATGAGGATAGACAGAATAAGTATGGATCTGCATAGAATAGACAAAAGAAGTATGCAGATACTCATAGGGTGGATAGATAATTTGCAGTTAGGGATAGAGTGTTTCTGAGAGTGCGCCCATAGAAGTATCTGATATGTTATGGAAATGGTTCAAAGTTGACACCTTGTTTTGTTGGGCCATTTGAGATCCTAGAGAGGATAGGACCAGTTTCTTACCATCTTTCTTTGCCACCTATCCTATCTGCCATTCATGATGTTTTCTATGTTTATGTTCTTAGACACTATATTCTAGATATATTGCATGTTCTTAATTAGAATGCTTTATAGGTAGAGGATGGGCAGCTTGATTTGGAGCCAAATTATATACTTCAGCAATGGGGTTTGACCCTCAGGGGTTGCACCAGCGAGCAGGTAAGGGTCGAATAGGACCCAAATGATGAGTCATCAGCGACTTGGGAGGATGTAGCGAGATTACTGGATTTATATCCCTATTTTTTTACAAGCTTTCAGGAGTAAGCCAAATCCTAGGGGGGTGGATGTCATAACCACCCATAGTTTGCTTTCAGTTTTTGATGTCGTACTCTTTTAGGCTATTATTTCAGTTGATTTGTCAGACTCTGTTAGGCTACATTTCATGTGAGCTGTTATTATTTCAGTGGTTGGTGATTTTGGATCATGATGTTTATATGTTTATCATGGGATGCGTAGATAGATGATGATATTATCATGATGTGATATTATATGTTGATTTTTATATTTATGATGTTACTTACCCCATATGTGCATGTGTATGGTTAGCATATGTGTTGATGTACTTGTTGAGGTGTTTGTTGTGGTAGAGGATGAAGACTTAGTTACTTGCATTGCAAGATCCACACATTCGATCGATCCCTATCATTGTTTGAGATATTATATTAGATGTACATGCTTGTTCTTTTGATGTCAAGTTTGCAGGTACAGGGCATCATCTTCCCTGAATTGGCAGGAGTGAGTGTCCTCATATATATTCACCTCAATGATAAAGAGGGGAGTTAACATATAGACTTGAAACCCTACCCTAAGCCTAATTGTCCTAACATTGGACGAGTATCAGTTTGATTAGCCTACCCAAATTCATCTAGTTGACATAAATTCATGGATCCCATCCTTGTGTGTGTTTGACTTTATTTTGGTTGATTTCAGTAGAGTGTATCGATATTGTGTGAATCATCATGTTATTTATTGAATTGATTATTGTTGAAATTAATTATTAAATATAGGGTATTTAATTAATTAAATACTTATGTTTAATTAGAAAATTAATTAAAGTTCAAATATTTGAATATTTGGATTTAGTTAAATATTTAATTTGAAATTAGAGTTATTTTAGCTTTTATTCTTTACTAAGTAATTAAATATTTAAGTGCATGGATAAAATTGTGCTTTAAATATTTAATCTATTTAATATATTATTTAATTAATTATTTGTGCATTGTAATTATTGAAATTAGAGTTTAAATTCAAAATGCAAGTTATTTTAAAGAGTCAAAGTTGAGTTGCACAATTATTAGATATTTTTAATTAATAATTATGATTTTCTTTCAATTTTGGAAGTTAAGTTAACTAGGTTTAGTGGAGTGTCTATTTTGGGATTGCATGAAAAGTGGGAGTTGAGTCTCTTTAGGGGAGTCATCTTCTCATTCGATGATAACAGGTTTTTGGGAGAAGGAGAAGGATTTTGGAGGAGAAATTTTGTGTTGAGCATTTTTGTGTTTTTGCTATTTTCTGATATTGTTGTTGTGGGAGGCTTGGAAGAATTGAGGAGATCCTTACTCTTGAGGCTTTGTGGTTCTAGATCTATTATCAGATTCGAATTCAGAGGCCTTCGGGATTCTTCATTTCTCAAAGGGCTTCATTATCAAATTTGTGTGGAATTGAGGTAGGGTTTGGAAAACCCTTTGTTAGTTTCATTTCTTTTTAAAAATTTGTCTTCCTTTGTGCTTGATAATTTTGTTTCCTCTATTAGGATCTATTTGGTGTTTTTGTTAAATTGGGTGTTATTTAAAACCCTAGATCTATTATTTTTAGGAAAAAATATTACTTGGCATAGTAGGGTTATGTTGTTAAATTTTGTGGAAAAATACCCTATGGAAGATCCTAAAATTAGATAAATCAAATAGGTCTATAGTAGAAACTATAGTGGAATAAAAAGTAAATGTCTTTGGAAAATTCTCCTTGAAAAATTAAATTGTTTCAAAAAAAAAAGACTCCCTAGAAAAATACAGTCAAAAAATTCACCAGTGAAAAAGAAAATATATCCTAGAAAAAGACAAAATAGAAATGTGTGAGAAAAAAACAAAAGAAAGAAAAATCCTTTATTAATTGTCGTTTTTAGAAATTTTATTTTAAAAAAAATGTAATTATTTGCTTTTAGGGATAAAGTGTTTTTAAAAATTTCATTTAAAAAAAATTAATAATTTTTTTTTTTAATTAGTGGTTGGGGGCGATGGGCTCCACCCCCACCAACCCCTATGGGCAACCGGGCCGCGACAGCTGGACTGCCTCGACAGACCTGCCTATGACAGTCGGTGCCGTGGAGTTTGAGGAGAGGAGAGGGCGTGGGGCCCGCCTCCCCCAAAGGAGTTGTTTTGATTTATTTTGGTTTTTTTTAATATATAAACTTTAAATTGTTTTAAACAATTTTTAATTATTATATGAAAAAATTAATTTATTTTAAGTAGTTTTATTTAATTTTTTTAAAACATGTCTAATTTAGTTCATTTTAATTATTTAAATGTTTATTATTTAATGTGTTTAAAAAAGGCTTTCGTTAATTTCTTCTTTTAATAAACTTTGTAATTTAATTAATATTACATGTTGTTTTGTTTATTAAAGAGAAACTATTAAAGTAATCTTTTAATATGATTTAGGTTATTAGGTGATTAATTTAATTAATTACGCTAGTAACTTTTTGATGGATTAAAATGTGGATGAGCTTTTATAATAAATATTATTTCTATTTTGTTTCTTTTCTTAGATAGTTAATTGGTAAAATTATATGTGCTTATTTTTGAAGGGATAATTATTATCGATTGAAAACTACTAGGAATGTAAAGAAGAATCAAAAGATTTTATTGGTATCATAAATCATTTAGCCATAGTATTTTAATGATTATTGCTTATAGTGGAAGATTGTTATATTATTGTTAGAATAAATATGTGTTGGTTTACTGTTATTTCTGCAGAAGGTGAACGATGTTATTACCATGAGTGATTACTTTTCTATGCTATGGGTATCTGGGATTTAGACTACCCTAGGATGAATACAGAGGCTGGGGGGTGAATTGCATTTATGGTTTTATGATGTAGCGTGTGTACTTTGTATTATTACCCTAAACTGACCATGTGAACCATATCGATTATGTTATCTGAGAGTGGGTATCCTTTGTGATCGTTCTTGTTATGTGTGGGGAACTGGATTCGGTATACATGGTTTTGAACCTATACTAGATCTATGTAGGATCTATGAGCCTAGCGTAGGTTACCTAGATGTGTAGTATGGGGTGGCTTGAAATAAGTTGCAGGGCCTGCAAGTGGCTACTAGGATCGTATATTGTAATTAATCTTAATAAGTGAAAACTTAATATCTAACTGAGAGATCTTAAAATGAATTAATAAGATGTGTGTTTCCTCACCCATGCTTGAGTGCTATTATAGGCTAGGATGGAGGATGAGATGATGCTTGCCACCTTGACGGGTGTGTGTCTGGCATAGTTAGTGACTTTACCTATTTGAGAGGTCATTGATACTGTGTATGGTCACTTGAGTGTTGGGATCCATTGGGATTACTGGGACAAAACTTAAGGATTAGATGTACATGATGACGCCTTCCTATACACAGTCTATATTTCCTACGTTTGTCAGTTGCCTCAGCATTAGTGAGTTTTATCTTTTATTATGTGCAGTACACCTAGATTTAGAGAGCTATCAGGATCCCCTTTCTTAGTGGTTACTACCTTCTTTGGTTTTGGATGTCTGAGTGGGGTCTATTGTTATCTCCTCAGCACGGTGGGTGGACTTTTGTAGTTCCACACGGATGAGTGGTAGTGATTCTTTACCATTTGAGATTTGACATCCTTGTTTCAATGCTTGATGGTTCTTATGTAGTTGAGCTCTTTATGATTCCTCATTGGTGGTTATGTACTTATTATTCATTATATTTTAATCTTGTATTAGTGTATCGTATGTGATACCTAATCTGGATATTGTAGTATATTGTTAGAGTGATTACTACATATCTTGCGACATGTGTAGTGGATGTGAGTTTATGTAGGCTTCAGGGTTGTCCATGAGGATTGTAATTATTATTTTTAAGTTGTATTCATTTCATCTATTTAAATGGAATCTTTTGTTATGTTGTTTAGTTTAGTTTTACTTTTACGTAATTCAATGTCATGGAACCCTTGAGTCTTGTAATCTAGTTTGTATATGTTTATGTGAGTAAATGGTACTTTCATCCGCAATAATGTATGTCTTATTGTGTAAACATTAGGGAAAAAAACTGTTCATCAAACTTATTATCATGTTCTAGGTTAATCTCTCTTTGGTTCCCTAGTGGGGCATTACACTTATGTTTTGGTGAGGGAATTTTTGTGGTAACCAACTTGCGATATTTTTATTTTTCCTTGTCTTTATAAAGGATTTGATGGAACCACCTTACTTATCCAAACCTTTAAAACTTTAAAATCCTCAATGAATATCCTACTCATCTATACAATAGTTTCCTCTAAGACCTCAATTTCAACTTTCATGCTCAAGATATGTTCCTTTCCTTATATGCCCCTATGAACTTAAGCACATAGGTATAGTGATCACCTACTATTATCCACTTATATTATACAAGACCTTATTTGCACAAAATGTACCACACAGTTATACTTTTTATATCATCATTTAACAAGAGTTTGGCCCTAGCACTATCCCTACATATCAAGGAACAATAAGTTACTTTTCCTCCCCAAAAGTACCTATGGTTGACATAATTATCCATATAGTTGTTGAAAGCATTATCATTCTTCCTAAGGCCTAGAAACCCACATCCTATACCAAGGATTTATATTTTCTCTAGTAATAAAATGAGAGAGGTAAAAGTATGAAAGAGTTGGGCTAGAAGGAAGCCTTCTCAATGAGGAATCGTTCAATTAAGATAAACTTTTTATGATTTATTCTGATAATATGTTTTCCTGTATTTAGTTTCTATCTCTTTGAGATTTTATTTGTTTCATCAATTTCAATATGTAATAACTTAGATGTATGGTACTCATTCTTAAAATTAATATAATATAGTGTAATTCTATTTTTTGTATTTTGAATCTTCTTTACCAAATGGAGACAACTTGTGTTTATAAGTGTTTATAATCATTGTGAACCATTATTTTATAATAAAGAGAGATAAAAATTGAATAAAATCCCTTCTACTTTATGGTCTTTCAATTTTATTAGATCTTCTTTATTATTAAATTGTAAGAGGATATAAGCTATATTATTGTTTTATATGCCCCAAAATGATAAAAATTTGGAAATGGTTAGCTCTAATCTGAAAATAGAAGTGACTACGAGTTATGTTTTATCTACTCAAAATCTAGAATAAGTTTCTTAAGGTCCATGGATTTATTGGGTTTTCCTAAAAGAAATGTTAATGATGTTTGAGTTCCTAAATCCTAGATAAACATTTAGATAAGTTAAGATATACAATTTGTAAAAGAATAGAAAATTCAACTATATGAATTTGATGTATTACTAGAAAAAATAAACCCGTAGATGCATAGATAAAGAAGTTAAGGGTTTGTCTAGTTTTAGGTATGATCCAAAATAGATATTATAGAGGAAATAGAGAGAATTTTTCTTGCAAAAAAAAAAGAAGGAAAAAAAATGATACGTTAGAAGTATTTATAGTAGATGGAGTAAGATGAGACACAAAAAGAGTGGTGGGGATCTTGTAGATGGATAAGTAAGATGTTAGTCCAAAAATTTTCATAAAAGATGAACATAGATTATTGATACATTTTTCTTTATTTGGGTTATTCCCTTCAACTATATTATCGATGTACTTTCACTTTTCCCTACTAATATTTTAAAAATCTCCCACAATTAAATTATTCTCATAAATGAATAAAAACAAAGAATATATTACAGGTATGTGTGTGTATATATATATATATATATATATATATATATATA
>MU224024.1:1126561-1147672 GCA_018584345.1 Thuja plicata | reverse complement strand
GGATTTTAAGACTTAATGGGTGAGAGTAATAATATCATACTAGATAAAAATGGAGTTAAAAATGGTGTCAAGGGGAACAATGCAATTATTGTGCAAAAACATTTGGAGTAAGATCAAACTAAACCTTCATACAAGGTGATTCTTGAAGAAGACTCTGTAGCTCCTTATCCTCCGACAACAAAGTTTAATGACATCTTTTGGTACTCAAGTATTGAACACAGAAGATTATTGGATTCTGAGTCTGTGGGAAGTAGAAGGGGAGGCAAGCTCCAAGATGCAGATCCTAGAGGGGGAGGAAATAGTAAGTGCCCTCCTCCCACCTTGAAATCTCTAGCCCTTTCCCCTAACCAAGATATGGTATAAGCTATAAAGAATGTAAAACCTAGACTTAAAAATATTTCCATATTTTTTGTTTGCATGAACAATGAGTCTTTGTCATCTAGGAATTTTTTTGATGATTGGCTTGCAAATGTGTGGGGTAAAAAGATGGGGTTATATGTTAGTTTTACAAAATGGTTCATAAAGGTTTATTGTTTTTTCTAAAGAATCATAGCATGCAAGAGAGGGTTCTTAAAAAGGCCTTCTATAATGTCAGAAAATCTCTTTTATGTGCCTTCTCGTGGTCCCCTAAAGGAATTCTTCAACAAGTGGCAGCTCAATCATCCCCTAATTGGGTTGAATTGAGAGACCTCTAGCCATAATTTTGGCCTTTAATTTCACAAACTCTCAAGCCTTTGGGATCGCTCTTGCAGGTCGAGGACTCTAGGGTTACCCTTGTTATAGTAATAAGACATTTCAATTATTAATTAAATCATTTTGATTTAATTATTAAGTCACTTATTATCTCTAGTTCACTTAAGCTAAAATTTAGGCATGTAATAATTAATTCCTTATTAATTATTATCATGCAACCTAGGTTTCTCCCCTTTTAGGGTTTTTATCACCTTTATAAGGTTTTGATCTCATTGTATTTTATTATTCCCACTCTGAATGAATATTTCATCTTTCAGATCATTCTTTGTTGTGTCTCCATTCTTTTATTTTGTGACAAGTTTTTGCTACAGTGGATCTTGGTGATAGAATTCTATGAATTCTAATATGGTATCAGAGCCTTGTTGTTACATCCTGTTCTTAATTTTTTGAAGAATTTTTGGAGCTCTAAGGGTTTCAAGTTAACAAAGGTTTTCTATGTGGATCTGGGGGCTATTTTTCAGAGCACTTTGGGCACAAATCAATCTCACAGTTGCATCTAGAAGGCCTAAAACCCCTTATTTCCATATAACACACATCCAATTTGGACACAAATTTTTTTTTTTGCATTTAAGAACCTATTTTTGGCATGCATACCGAGGCAGAGTGAACAATTTTTAAAAAAAAATCAAATTTTTTTTTTCAGGGTACCTCCACCAAATTTGGGCAAAATATTGGCAGTCCTACCATATTTAGTGGCATCACCAAATTTCATGGATCTTCGCCAGATTTAGCTAAGATCACTTGGAGTTCTTGTTATGGAGCCCTCTTCAGTTTTTTACTCATATCTTGAGCAAACAGAGGCATTTTTGGGCAAATGAGATATCATCGGAAAGCTGGTTCTGAGATTGAGCTTTTTTTACAGGTTTGGTTTCCTAGTTTTTTCATTTTGTATAGCATTTTTCTATTCAAAGTGGAGACTTATTTTCTACACTTTCAGGTTTCCATAATGTGCATACAAACTCTGTATAGGCATTGGAAAGCTCTTGAAGAGCTCTCTTCAGATCTAAGGTTATTTTTTTGATAAATTTTATCAGGTATTTTCTCATTCAATCTGAAACATTTATTGCCTTGTATCCCCTTCTAGCTTTCCAAGTTGTACTGGGGTTTGGTATTTCTCTTTGTGGGGGGTATTTCCTTATTTTCTGTCATTTATCTCAGAAAAACCAGAACACTCAAAAACACAAAAAACAAAAAACAAAACCTTCTGCATCTTCTTTCTAGTTCTGAAAGATAACTAATAATTAAATAGTCAGACAATGTAATATGAAAGATTCAGTATCATTTGAGCTTCTCACTCCACATAATTTACATTTTTGTAAATCTCGTATGACTCGGTTTCTCAAGTCACGAGGGCTATAGTCTTTTTTGGACACCATTTAACTAGTTTTAACTCATCCTTACGAGATCATGCAGCATAGGAACAAGATGAATGAGGCCATGGATGTGATTTCTCTACATGTTTCAAAAATTTTACTCTTTCATCTTGATAGTTGTGATACTCATCTTGATATGTGGGAGAAGTTTCAGACTCTATTTGGAACAGTAAACAAGTTTAGGGCACTTAAAATTGAGGCAGAATTGATAGCTTTGGGTCCTAAGTCATTTCCTTCTATTCGGGATTTCTTGATGAAATTCAAATCTATCAGGTCTATCTTATAGGGTTTTGGAAAGAATAAGACAGATACAAAGTGTATTTACCTGATTCTTTCTAAGTTTTGTGGTCCTTTCTGATATTTTCTTCTACCTTCCATTCTACCATGGATGCTTTGGGTCCATGATTTACCATGCCTACTTTTGATGTGTTTTGTGATCATTTGACTCATGACCAGGAAAAGCTATCTCAGCTTCATTCTCTCACAAGATCAAAGAACCAAGCATTGTTTTCCCAAACATCTAAGGGGAAGCATGAGTAGAAACAAAAGTCATAGACCACAGAGTCTAGGAATTATTCTAGTTCTAAGTACTCCCTTGGCCCACCTTTTCCTAAGGGGAGAAAATTGAAGACAAAAATATCTTTGTGTTCTTATAGTAAAAATCCCAATCATGATGAGTCTCATTTCTATGAAAAGAAGATAGATGAATATAAAAAACAAATTTCTTATTTGATAGCTCTTCTTGGGAAGAGCAACATTTATTCTTCTTCTTCATCATCATCATTCCAGACAGATAGACAGGAAAAAGGAAAGGGTCATGCATTGTGTGTAATCATTGGTCCAATCTCATCTAGATGGCTACTAGATTCATGTGCTTCACACTATATGGAAACTTCTTAGGATTTATTCTCTTCTTTTGAGGCTTCTCCTACCCCCACAGATTTTTATGTGGAATAAAACTTTTATGATTGTATGTGGGAAAGGTTCTATTGACATTGATGATGGTTCATTCAATAATGTACTATGTGCTCCATATTTTTCCTCTAACCTTCTCTCTATCTATCATATTTCTCACAAGGGAATAGGGAAGACAGTTGAGTTCACACAATATTCAATGCACATCAGAGAAACTAAGATAGGTAATATTGTTGCAATAGGGACAGTTGATCATTCTTCCCACTTGTACTCTTTCTTTCATTTTGGTCCACTATAAGAGACTAGCTCTCTTTTTTCATGAGAGCCTATTAAGGTGAAGTCGGGTCACTTGAACTTATGTGTTGTTCCTGAGACCAGTTTTGTGACTTCTACACCTCCATCTCCTATTGAGTTTACATATGTTCAATAGGATCCCTCTTCATAATTGCCTAACATTATCGCTCCATGCATCAAGCCACCTACTATAATTGTTGAGGACATATTAGAGGATATTCATCTCCTCTTAGATGATAGATTCAACACATCTATTATCACACCTTCATAGGAGTTTCCATTACAGGATTCTCCTATGTTCTCTTTTGAGCATTAGCTAGGCCTTCTAGTTTAATCCCACATTCAGTGGTTTCCTCTTCTTTGTCCATTGCATTTGTTTCTTCTTTATTCAAACCACATTGGTATGATCATCAACACAGGGGTTCTATCATTGTGGGGGGCTTTGGAGTCTTGATCCTCTCTCATGGGGGGTTGGTTGTACCTATAGTTTTGAGAGAGTCTCTTAATATATTGTATTTCTACATGTTTTCCATCTCTTTTTGGAATAGAGTTTTTCCCCATGTGGTTTTCTCTATTTCTCCACTTTATAGAGATTTGGTCGTGATTGGGTACCTGATCAAGCCTTGTGGTTGGGGCCCACATTTCCTACTTTGAGTAGTTGTTTCTAGGTTATAGCTACTCCCTAAGTTTATCTTAAGGGGGGTGTTAGAGTAATATGATATGTCACTTATTAATTAAATCAATTTGATTTAATTATTAAAGTCACTTATTATCTCTAGTGTACTTAAGCTAAACTTTAGGCATGTAATAATTAATTTTTTATTAATTATTATCATGCAACCTAGGTTTCTCCCCTTTCAGGGTTTTTATCACCTTTATAAGATTTTCATCTCATTGTGTTTTATTGTTCCCTCTTTGAATGAATATTTCATCTTTAATATCATTCTTTGTTGTGTCTCCATTCTTTTCTTTTGTGACAAGTTTTTGCTATAGTGGATCTTGGTGATAGAATTCTATGAATTCTAATAACCCTACCCCATCTTAATGCTAGGGTTTTGATAGTGGTAGAACCAAAAATTGATATTCATGATAAAATTTCTTTAAGTATTGATAAAGAACAATATTTTTGGGATCTTCCCTTCCTTGGAAATTTTAATTCTTTCTTTTAGTGGAAGCTTAATGGACACACTCGTAGAGATTATCCTTCTCTAAAAAAAATTCAAAAGGGGGATTTTAATGTGGATTCTAATAAGGACTTGAACCCTAAGATTAAATATAATGATTCTATTAAACACAATCTGGCTCCAAATAGTGAAGAGAACATTGTGAATCCACCAAGCTCAAGTGTGCAAGTTATTCATAATCAGAAAGGAGATAATAATTTTACCTCTCTTACGAACCCTCTATTCAAGGATGAATATGAAATTATTCCTAATGAGAATAGACAAGGAAACCTCTCAGCCTCCCTATCCTATTTCCAATCTCATAAGCTTTCTGATGAGTAGATAACCGTAACAAATTAAATGCCCAATAGTTAGCTTTAGTATCTATCAATGACAAGGAAGAAAAAATCAGGACATCTAAGGAGGTACTGATGGAACATTATCCCCCATAGTTCATGAAATATATGGAAGAAGAATTAAATAATAATAAAATAGTGACAGTAAATAAGGACATTGTCATTAGCTCTATTGAGGACTCTTAGTTTATTGAAGTAGTCAGGAATTATTTTAAAAAAAAAAAAAGAATAAGAAGAGGAAAATAATGGAGACAAATTCTTTATCCAACTCTAGTCACAATTCCAATAAGACTGAGAATTCAAAAATGCCTCGCTTCTTTATCAAGCTTTATAAGAATCAGAATTCCACTCCCAAAAATTAATGATGTTAAATATCTAGAGCTGGAATGTCAGAGGGCTTGAAATGGCTAACAAAAAATATGTTTTTAAGAATTGGTGTAACAAGATGACAATAAAGATATTCTATTTCTGTAAGCGGTCAAAGTGTCTGGTTATCATGATTTAACTATCTTAAAATTTATCTAGGACCAAGCTACCCATTTTGTTTCTAAACATGAAAAAGGAAAAGGGGGAGTGACAATTCTTACTAGACCCAAATGGTCTGACATGATTGAAAATAATGGTATGTCTCCCTGCAATAAAGAAGTGTGGGTCACTTTTAATTGGAAATACAAAATCATTGGGTTTTGTAATATTTATGCTACCAATGATATAGAGACAGAGAAACCCTTTAGGACTAGTTGGCCTTTTCCCTCGCTAATGCTCACTGGATTATAACAAGATATTTCAATATGATTGTACATGGAGAGGATAAGGGTAAAGGCATTAAAAATGCTTAGAAATGTAATGTACATTTTTTCTGGTATAAGCTCAAAAGGAGATTAAATTTATTGGACCCTATTGAAAGGAAGAAGGATCTTTATTCTGATATTTGGTTTACATGGTGCAATAGTCAGCGAGGAAAGAATATAGTTTACTGTAGAATTTATAGATTATATGTAAACTCTACTCTTTTATCATTTTCCTCCTTTGATGGCTCATCCCCAGTAAAGCTGTCCCTACCTTAATTTTTGATCACTCCCCTATTCATTCCTTTGTTTTCAATGATGCCTCCAATCCAAGTTCTGCAAGACCCTTATCTAAAAATTCCTTTAAAATCAATGTCTCTCTCCTTCATGAATAAGAATCCATTGATTCCATTAAGATGGCTAATTTCTTGACTAAATTCTGCAATACAAGCGAGAATCATAGATGCCAATGGGAATCCCTCATATCTATTTGGAGGAAGATGTTTCAACTTATTGGAGATTAAAAAAAAATATAAAGATAGGAATATGGTTGAAATAAATATTTAGAATAAACTAAATTTTACTGAAAATTTGTTGCAAGATAAAGGCAATGATAGATCTCTGGAAGAAGATCTTAATATTACTAATATGGAACTTAGGAGAGTACATAACTATAGATTTCAAGGGCGGAAGATTAGAGATAAAATGAATTGGATTAGTGAAGGAGATAGGCGCACTAAATACTTCTTCAATTTGATTAGATCTAAACAGAAGAGAAAACTCATAGAAAAAATTCAAAATGAGGAGGGCCTAACAAGAAATACTATAGATATAAAAGCAACATTCTTTAATTTCTATAAGAATCTATTCTCTTTGGAACATGGCATTAACAACCAAGAGGTATTAACTAAATGTTTCAAATTGATTTCCAAAAAGGAATCTAGTGTTGATGCTAAAACTTTGGATCAGGATATCTTAGTTGATGAAATTGAAAATTCCATTAGAGCCCTGCCTAATGGAACAATCATCTAGTCTTGATGGTTTTCCTACTGAATTTTGCAAGAACAACATAGAATGGATCAGTTTGGAATTGTTGGAATTATATAAGGAGGCTTATTTTGAAGGATCATTGGGATAATTCATTAATAGAGGGGTTGTTAAACTAATTCCAAAATTAAGGGACAAGGCACAAGTTAGAAATTGGAGGCCTATTACCCTCCTCAAATCACCCTATAAGATCCTTGCCAAACTTATAGACAGGAGAATAGTTGTGATACTTAAACATATCATTTCCATGACTCAAACTAGATTCATTAAAGGGAGGTACATATTGGAGAGCCTTATTACTAGCTGGGAAGCTCTTCATTTGGCTAAGGAAGATGAACACATTGCTAGATTTTGCAAAGGATTATTATAGAATAGAATGACCTTTTGTGATTTGTATACTTAATGCTTTTGGTTTTACTCCTTAATTTTCAAAATAGATTGAAATTATCTTCCAAGAATCTTATACGTTTATTGACATTAATGGAGAGCTACTAGAACCTATTAAATTGCAGAGGGAAATCAGGAAAGGATGTCTCATTGTCCCAGCTCTTTTTGTGATTTTTGTAGATGCTCTCTTCTATGTCCTCGGGGAATCTTCCTTGGGCCCCCCTATTAGAGGCATCACCTCCCTAATAAAGATCATCATATAAACACACAATTAAATAATGACACTACTCTATTTTTGAAACTTACTGAACAAAAATTTGATAATGTTCTAGAGAGGTTAAATTTAGTTTGCCTTGCCTCTGGTGCTAGAGTGGCTCCTCACAAGTCTACTATTCTCAGTTGGGATGATAGTTCTCCTTAATGGATAGATAATAAAGGATGGTTTTGGCCTGGCCCATCTACGATTGCCAAATACCTTGGCATCCTTTTTGTTGTTTCCCCCTCTCCTAAGGATATGTGGGCATGGGTGTACTCTAAGGTGGAAAAAAATACCAAAAGTGGAAAACTCATATGCTTTCTTTTGCTGGCAGAGTCCAGGTTGCTCAAAAAGTGTTGTAATTACACACTATTTACTTCTCTTTAGCTTGGTTATTTTCTAATTATCAAATTGAAAAACTTAAAATAATTATGAGAGACTTTTTATGGTCTTATGGTAGAGGCTCTAAAAAAAATATACTCTACCAAATGGGAATGGTGTTGTATGCCCACGACATTGGGTGGATTGGGGCTGAAAGACCTCAAAAGACATGGTATAGAATTGGCCTCCAAATGGATCTGTAGATCCCTTCAAGGTAATGAGGCATGCAAGGTGCTCATCAGAAATAAAAATTCTAGATATTCTATTAAAAAGGGTAATTCTTGGAAAAACTTATCAATTTGTGACATCATTATGGGAGACTTTGATATGAATTTATTTGGCTCCAATTCTTTTTATTATTTATGGAGAGCATGGAATCAAGCTAGGGGGTTACTATATTCCAGAAGTGTTGTTGGAGGTCCTCCATGTTTTTCAAATTCAGACAGATCTATCTGGTGGGGTATTCAACTTAATAATAAATGATTGACTCTCACACAAATTTGTTTAGCCAATCAGTGGAATGAAAGGGGTATCTTTCACATAAATAATATATTGATTGGTAATATGATAGGGACTTGGGATGATATTCAATTTTTTTTTGGCATACTAGCTTCTCAGAAAAAGAAAACTTATGCCTTGATTGTCAAGGTTGTTGGAATGCATTTCCCAGGTAAGTTGATGAACAGTATTGAATTCCTTTGTCATTTACAATGGAAATATGACATATCTCATTGATGAATCTACGAAGAAGATTTATAATATGCTAAAGATAATTCATTAATTCTTAAATGTTGTCCCTGTCATAGAATTTTCACTTTACCATATGATTAGAGCTAGCATTATATACTTTTATTGCATAGACTATGTTTTTAGACATTTCAGGAACATTTTGATTCTAGCTACATGTGGATTATTAGTGCTTTTGTTATCTTATGTTATCACTGACAGTTTGAACTTTATATATTATGACATGGACATTATTATTGTGATGTAGATTTTCACGACATTATTATGTGATTTTGCTAGATGATTTATATTACTTGATTTAGTGGTCATCTTGATGATGTTAGAAATGTTGAACTTTATGCTTATGTAATTTTGGTAAAATTCCATCAGGAATGATATGGATTAGAGATGAATGGCGTGACATGAGATTAATTAAAATCTTGTCCTTTTGATTTACAATATATATGATTAATGATTTAATTATGATGAATGATTATGGTGAATTATAAGAATGTAATTTATGTATTAGTAAATTTAATGGTACTTCTAATTCTGCATATTTAATTTTGATGATAATATTCTTTTGGGATTACTGATATCTAAATTGAGTGTGCAGGATCATGGTCATGGAATTTTTAGCGGAGAACCATGTCTAACCCTATGTGAATTTAGTCAAGCCAAGGTTGCATCTATAAAAAGAGACAAAACCTCATTTTGATGTATTTTCTTTCATATAGTGTATGATTGTGGAATATTAGTTATATATGCATTCATAAATTGTGGATTTACACAAGTGGGCATGCCAAGTGTATAGTGATGTGTTGTAGTGTCAATTGACACATGTGTTGTGAAATTATGTGAATGGCATGTCCACTTGGAGAGATTGAGTGTCCATCTCCCCCACCTAGTACCTAGTTGATTTTCCCATGAAGACCACTTGGTTTGTGAGCCCAAAGTGAAGTCAAATTCACTGGAACCTGTAGATGAGCTTAACTGGGTTTTTTGAGGGGTCATATGGTCACCCAACGTTGAGTTTTACCCATTTTTACTAACCCACTACATATACCTATAGGTAAGGAGAGTTATTGACCAAGGAACATCATATTTTGACCTTAGGAAGCCTCCAAAAAGTATATTATCTGAGATGGATGAAAGTCAGCTTTTGGAAGCAAGGTCTTGGGAAGACTACCTTCCATTTAGAATGTCAAAAGCTTTTTCCCTTTTCTTGCCACCTTTTTAGGAGTATTTTTTTAGTATGTGTAAGGGGTTTGGGGAAGAGAGACCAATGGGATCTCACATCTCTCCCAAGGACTTGGAGAGTGTGAGGATTTTGAATTTGGAGGTTAAATTGGAGAAAGTTTCTCCAATCACCCACTCTCTAATTTTAGAGACCACTAGTGAGGAAAGGATGAAAACTTGGAAGGATAGGAAAAGGAGGGAGCTTTTCAACAAGTTTCATTTCTATAACTTCTAACTAAGGTTGGTGGCTCTCAAGCTTTCTTGTTCTCATTCATGGTGCATTTCTTATGGCATTCATGAAGGAAAGAAGATGGATTTACTTTTTTGTTTCTTTTCATGTAGATTGTGTTGTAAACCTTGTATTTCTCTTTCCTGTTGTTGAATCTATGTTTGTAATGTAAAACTTGTTTTATGTGTTGTAAAAGGGATTATGAAAGGCCAAAATCACCCTTGGGAGGGCAGAGTAGCCATGTGGGTGAATTTTATTAGGACATCCCTTTGGTGTAGATTCTCTCTCCTTGGGAGAGAGGGATGCACCATGGATTATGAGGTCCATGGTAGGCTTGTAGCTTGTTATGCTAAGGAGTCATAAGGAGGTTATTGGATATTTTATTGAGCATGCAATGTGATTTATGTGAAAGGATGTAATGTGATATTATGAAGGAATTACCTTGTTGAAGGCCAATTGATTTTATTTTCCTTTTTCTCCCAAATGGATGCTTCACTTTCAAGCTCTTTTTGTTTTCAGCCATGGGAGGGTGTGTTATCTTTGTTGTTCTTGTTGTGTTGTTTTTGGTAATGTATGTTACCCTGGGTTAGCATTGGTTCTCCAAGCTAGGGGTGGCCTTTTAATAGGAATATGGGTGGGAGGAGATCTTTTCATGGACACTTGGTTTGAAATATTGTACGGATTTGTAGATGAGAAAGAAAAATCAGAATAAAGTGAAGAATATTTGTGGAGTTCTTTGTAATGTTTTTCCATCATTTTAGTTACATACTCTATTTCAAGAAAAGATCACTAGTTGTAGAAAAATGTAGATTTGTAAAGGTCGCATTGCACCTATGTAAATATTTAAAAACTATGTTTTCATATTGTGAAAGTGGTAAAATTTATTTTGTAAATAGTTGTAACATTTTGAAAGGAAAGTTATTTCAAGCTAGAGCTATTCTATTGTGTTTCAAAAAAAAAACATGTGTCATTTTATTAAAGTAAAGAGAAAAATGAATTCTTGTAAAAGGTAGAAGTTGTAATGTAAATGGTATGCTACTTTTAATGTTCACTATGTACTAAATTAAAAGAAATAAAGAAGCTACATAGTTCTTTAGTAGATTGTGAGATTTAAGTTGTAGATTTTAATTAGTGTTATATGTAAGTTAGATAGTGCTAAAAGATAAATCTGGTACATTAACCATATTAGATAAGACAATTTGTTTCAGAAATTAGTTTTGTTAGAATAATGGAATGTTGTGTAATGAGAGTGGAGGGGTGAATCAGTTCCTTCAGAAAGTTTAGTCAATTAACCTTAATCCTTTAGTAATCAATTCCTTGCATTACTGACCATATGTGCTATTCTTATCTTATGCATGTTTTATCAATTCATAAACTTAATTTTCACATTAGCATTCATAGAAAAATTCATGAAATTTAATGACACATGACACAAGATTTGGTAACGCACAAAACCCCTGTTAGATGGTAAAATCTACGGTGGGGATGAAACCAACAAAACTTCACTATCTGTAGAATGGAAGGGGTTGGTTAAGGCTTACAAGTTTGATCACTTCTGATGATCTTACCATGTTAGGATTAACATGTTTAGACTGGCTAAGGTCTACTCTGTTAAAATCTTTAGCAACACTATTTAGTGTGTACTTGGATAAGAGGTTTACAAAGGATTTTTAAATCCACCTTCTCAAAGGATTTCTTCTATTTTCTACACTTGTTATAATATAGTCAAAAATACTTATTGACCTGAGTATATGCAATTTATAATTTATGATTACAGATCCATTAAAGTTTACAATGTGATGTATCACTTATAGTGACAGATTATTACCTCTATTATTCTCGGTAGCCTTAGATCTTATTCTTTATAACAGATTCCATTTTTTTTTGTCCCTCTGTATAAAAATACATCTCTGATCCATAGAAGTGTTTATGACTACAATCATCATCACATCATCTTATTTTTATTGATTACACATCTATTTATATAATGAATTTGACCTAAATGAGTTTCATGCTTTTCAATGATAATTCTATGATCAAAGATTTACAACTTCACCTTGATCTCCTAGTTTGCATGTTTTCAATCAGTTAGACTGATTAAAACAATTACAATTACTTTACTTGTCCCTCAAGAAATGGATTTAAAGCTAATATTTAATCTAAATATAAAACTTAAGTGTTTTATCTAACGTGTAAGTCAGATCCACATTTTAGGGAATAAAACTCTCTCTCGGTAGACTGGTGCTTGGGTTTTTTCTTTAGTCTACCTGTCAATTTTCTCTATATACCTTCCTCTTGGGTTCCTTTGTTTTCTTCTCTATCAGTTTACACTATCAGGTTACACTGTAAACTTCTGTTAGATTCCTCTGTGAATTGTGTTTTTGGTTTACACTGTGATTTGTCTATTGGGTTGCACTAAAAACCTATCTTTCGGTGATCATGTACCGAAGGTTCAAAAACTATTTCTTTTGCATACTAATGACAAAATATGTCATCAATCTCTCCTTTTGGCATTAGTATCAAAAACTAATATGTGCTAAACTAAAATGTTTAGTATATACACCATGTGTTCTACCTTGTCAATATGACTCCCCCTATGTGCATGCCGGTATAGTATATATACATGAATATACACTTGTCTTTATACTATTTCCCCTTTTTCATTATTTCCCCCTTTTTACCTTATCAAATTTCTTTGTCACATATTATTTCCCCCTTTTTGGATAATAAGGATAAAGGTGTCATACTTACAACTTGTCAAAAATGTGGGAATGAGAGTTTTGCATGTCTTCCATCATTTTCTTTCATTTCTTCTGAAGGTGTTCCAGATCCATGTGCTCCAATGTTATTCTTGCATGCATATCATAGATATTTCTAGTGACAAACATCTCTGGGGTGGCAATCAATTATTTTTCCATAGTCATATGTTGTTGCAGTAATGTAAGATTCAGTAGGAGTAGAGCCTGAAGCTCGGTTACCTCATCTTTGAACTTTGATTCTGCCTCTAAAATCTCAAGTCTCAACCTTTTAGCTCCAATAATATTTTCATAATGCAACTTGATTGCATTGTAAGTGGTTGTAAGACCTTGTGCACTAGCATTGAGATCTGCATCTATCTGTGCAATCTTCTCACTATTCACCTTAGTGAATTGCTCTATTGTGCATAAATTTTGAACTAAGGTTATAGCTTTTGAAATGATTTTTTCCAATTCATTTACTAGTTCAGATAGCTTTATCTTGGTCTCTGCCACTTCTTCACTGATTTTCTCTATCAATTTGTATTGGTATTTCTATTCTACACATTCTTCTATTTCATTCTCTGCATCCACATTATGTGATGTGATGACTTTGGTAAGAACTGCTCATTGATCAATGATAGAAGCATTTTGATCAATGTATGTATTAGGTACAATCTGCAGAAGTATTTCCTTGGTTGTCTCTAGTACCTATCATTCCTTGGTCTCCTTCTTAAGCTTATCTTGGATAGCTTTCCTTTTACAAAGTTCTGCATACTTTGTAAGTGACTATGGATCTAATGTCCTCAGATGACAGTCTGGTATTTCAATGATTTCTTCCAAGGTGACTAGATTCTTATTCTTATTCTTCTTCTTTGAAAGTGTAGTGGAGGCACCTATATTGAGTACCATATCAAGTTATTTTTATTTTTCTAATGTACTTTATGAAGGCTTTGGAGGTGTTGTGCCTTTTAGCTTTTGCTCAGTGTCTACCTATCAGTTTGGTGTGGATGTCTCCACATCAATATTTTCTTTATCTGAAACTTCTCCTTCGGTATCCTTAGGAGTGGCATAACCTTGCTTCTCTTCTTCACCTTTATCTTTCTACTCTCCATCTATTTCTTTCTATTCTCCATTTATTACATTATTCTCATTAGTTGTGTTTTTCAGTTCCTCTTCACCCTTATCCTCGAGTATGCTTGCATCATGCTCTGGTGTTGTATCTCTTGTTTCTGTCATTATATTGATATCTTGTATCAATAATGGCATTTGTACCAATACATTAAATTGTGCAACTGAAGGCATTATATTTTTCCATTAGTATACACAAGGAAAAACATGATCTGCACCATCGGTTTACTCTACACTGACAGACAGGGCACAACACTACCCAATGCTAAGGTTACCTGACAAACATTATTCAGTGTTATCCGATGACAAAAAGGCAAATGGAACTTGACGAGTAACAAATAGTGCAACCTGATGAAACAAAAAAGAGAGGAATCTGATAGACAATGGGTACCCGATGATCAATTCAACAAAGGAACACTGACAGACTTTTAGTTCAACCTGACGACCAAGAATCAACAGTCAGTTACATCCCGCAAAAAGTGGATCTGACTTTCCACGTCAGATAAATCATTGATTTTGTATTTATAGCTTCTTGATTTTCTTTTAAATTCATTATGTGTGGAGGAACAAATGTATTTAATATTGTTTTAATTAGTTTTACTGATTTAAAACATGCAAACTAAAGATCAAGGTTAAGTTGTAAACCTTGGATCTAAGAGTTAACATTGTAATGCATGATTCTAGAATAGGTCAAAGAATTGTATAAATAGATGCTCAATCTATTGTAAACAGTTGTTTTTCAATGAAGATTTTAGCCACAAAGAGCACCTAGAGACCAGAAAAAACAATTCATGCAGAAGTACAGAAAAGAATCAAATCAGTTTCAAGAAAAGAACAGAGGCTACCGATGAGCAAAGAAAGGTATTGATCAGTAACTTTAGGTGATATCATTATTATGAGAGATTTAATGGATCTGTAATCAGAAATTGTAGATTGCATACAGTCAGGTCAATCATTTTTTACTCATTCTAACAAGTGCAGTACACATAAGAAATCCTTTCAAGAAAGGTGGACTTAACCGTCCTATTGTAAATCTCATAACTGAGTGAACACTTAAATCAATGTTGCTAAAGCTCTTAATAGTGTAGATATTAATAGGTCTCCACCTTAATACTCCTAATAGGGTAGATCATCAGAAGTGATCAATTGTAAGCCTTTACTGGCTCCCTTCCATTCTGTAGATAGTGAAGTTTTGTGGGTGCCATCCCCACCGTAGTTTTTACTTCCTAACAGGATTTTTCTATAATATCATATCTTGTGTTATGTGTTTATCATTTTCATGAATGTTTCTATGAATGTTACAAACAATTAAAGATTATGGAATAATACTACATGCATAAGAAAGAACAATAGTAATGGTCAGTAATGCAGTAATGAACAATTAATAATGATTAATTGTGAAAGGTGTTAAAGGTTTTAGAGGTACTAATTCACCCCTCCCCTCTTAGTACTACTTCCCATTAATTCCAAAAGAAACGTCCATTTTTGTGTCCTATTCTTTGGGATTCTTGGAGGTAACATTAACATCTTCATCTACTTTTGCTTCTTCGGCAAGATCTTCAGTGATATCTATTATTGTCACATTTTGGTTTGTGACTTTTGTTGTGTCCTGTAATGACTGCAAAATTTGAGGAATGTCATCCATTTCTTTAATAGCCTCGATTTTCAATTCAACTTGAATTTCATCCTCACTTTCATTTATAAGTATGTTCTCTGGGGTCGATTTTGCTTGATTTTCTTCATTGTGAGGCTTATCGGTGAGTTCTAACACTCTCTCGGGGCTTGTGTCCTCTTTAGGTACATTGATTATTTTCCTCCAAGCATCCTCACTTTTTCTATCAAGCTCAATTAAGTTTCCCTGTAGTACTTTGTAGGCTCTCAATTTTGCTGAGACCTTCTTTGAATGTAACTTCATCATTTCTTCAATTTCTTCCATTTTGGACACAGGTGGCATAACATAAACTAGGGATCTTTCCCTTATCTATTTTTTTAGAATTCAATGCAAATGTCCACCTTGTCAATAACCTATCTAGAAGTTCTTGTGGCATCTTATTTTCAAACTATATAGGAATATATTTGAATTTACACATTGTTGTGGTGATGGCTTCTTCTATCTTGTTCTGAACATCGGGATTTAGAGTTAGCCATTTTCTAATCTTAGGCTTAGTTATTGAACCTAAACTGATGATTGATGCACAGTTACATCATTAATTATAGTAGGAAGTTTATTCTTTACATGTTGTTCATCTTGTTCAGTTTCTTCTATATCTTCCTTGGTTTGGATTAGTCTTTTTCTCCTCTTTGGTTCTGAAGTTTGTCCGATTTGAGGCTTCCTCTTGTAGGTCCTTACTTTTCCTTTCTTAACCGGTGATGAACTTGCATCTTTAGTTGTCTGACTCCTTGTCCTAGATGCAACAGTAGTTCTTGGCTTCTTTGGGGGTGGTGTGTCAGACTCTATAGATTCAGAGTCACTCTATTGTTCATCTTAACCAACGGGTGACTTTCCCTCGGTGTCTTGTTGTTGTTGTTCTATTTCTTCTTCATTGACTGACAACTTCTTTTCAAGTGTCTTGACAATTTTGGTCTTCTTTTTGTCTATCTTCTTTACTACTAGGTCGGTCTTTATTCTTTCCTTAGCCTCTTCATAGGTTCCAAACCTTGGTTGTGGCTTGTCCAATGGTTCATTTAATAATGCTTCAATAGCATTGGTGGCTTGATCTATGTTGATCTCATAGTCAAGTGGTGCTAACCATGTTGTCCTTGGTACAACTAGTTTGATCAAGGTGGTATATGTTGGAAATGAGTTGAGTAACTGAGAGGGGAGGGATGAATCAGTTACCACAAAAAATAAAAGTCCCTTAGATTTCTTAAATAGTTTAGTCACTGTTGCTTGGTTAACATAGATATTCTACTGTCACTCAGTTAACATAGAAAATCTTAAGATATTAACTGTGATTATCTTTTGTAATTAATTACAGAAACATAAACCATAAAGAAAATGAAATGTACAGAGATAACACCAAGATTTACCATGGAAACCCAATATGGAAAAAACCACCAATTGCAACTAGTCACTGTTTTTCTCTCTTCTGAAGTGAGCCCTGTTAGGAGCCAACCCTGTTAAAGGTTACAATAACACAATGTTAGGTGTGACCCTGTTAGAGGATTTAATCACCCTCTAAGGAGTGACCTTGTGAGAGGTCTTAAAACACTTCAATGTAGAAATTTCTTCTTGCTAGAGGATTTACAAAATATTGTTAAGTCTACTCTGTTAAGATATTTTGATCACTACTACAATTGTTAGAAAGTAACAGTGGATTGACCTATTTTGATAAGAAACTATCTTTGCTGATTCATATCTCTATTCTAGATAAAATACTTGATCCTCACTGATTGAATGTTCTAATGCAGTCCTCTTTGTTCTGTCCTTAATCAGAATCCCATCTGATTTCACCTTCACTCTTCATATCATAAACACACATTGTCACACTCTTCCACACACTCTCTTCAACACTATTCAATCCAAACTTGACCTTATATATATATATATATATATATACATATGATAAGCCTTGTCAAGTCGACCTTAATCTCCTTCCAAATAAATAATAAAACTCATGTTTTTTGGCTGCATATAATCATTTATCCATAAAATATAAACTCGTGTCAGTCCACTGACACTAACTATTTAACTCGGTCAACACTAAAATCCTTCAACTCCCGACCAACACTGTAATGCCCAAGTGAACTCAGTTAGAACTTAAAATCACTTTGGTCCTCTTCAATGCCTAAGAGTTCTTGGCATGAACTAATTGTGCTAAGAAAGGATTAGACATTTTTGTAAACATCACTATACTTGTGAAAAAATTAGTGACAATATACAATTGAATAATTATCATCAAAAATCTCCCTCTTTGACATTGATGGCAACACAACATGTCATAATACAAAGAATTATAGAGAAGTAGACATAAGAATGAAATTTGCATTAATGTCCTTATCTTCATTCTGATTCTCATCAAATTTTATTATTGTCTTTAGCTTCATTCTGATTCTCATCCAAAACTCCCTCAATCACCAAAATATAGATTTCTCCCTCTTATATTAATCTTTGTCTTTGATAAAGTTCTCCCTCTGTCATCAATCTCTCTATCAGTAATCTTTATTGACATACAGTAATCTCTCCCTCTTTCACTGATCATTATGAGATACTGTAATCTCTCCCTCTTTGACAACCAATGCCAAAGACACCAAGTGACATATCCAATGAAGTTCTAATTTACCTATTTGTACTGATTCATATGCAATAAGCTCTAAATATCTTCATCAACATGTTAAGTCTTTTCTATAGCTTAGTTGATGCATTATTAAACTGTGTTTTAGTGAGCCTCAGTTAGGGGAATTTCCCCTATCTTTCCTCTAAGATAAAAAAAATGCATCCTTAGGTAATGGTTTTGTGAATATGTCTGCAATTTGTTCTTTAGTATTCACATATTCCAATCTTACTTCCTTGTCCTGAACCAATTCTCTCAAGAAATGATACTTTATTGCAATATGTTTAGTCTTATTATGCATCACATGGTTCTTTGAAATGTTAATAGCACTGGTGTTGTTAGAGTAGATAATTATTGGTTTTGTGATTTCTACCTTCATACCTAACAATAGTTGTTTGAACCATATGATATTTGAAAATTTTACTGCTGCAGCAACATACTCTGCTTTTGTTGTAGATTGAGAAATGTAGTTTTGTTTGTTTCTTGTCTAGGAGACTAACCTCTTGCCAAGAAATAATGCTCCACCACTTGTGCTCTGTCTATCATCAACACGTCCAGCCCAATCAGTATCAGTAAAAGTCTTTAAAACAAAGTTTCCTCCTTTCTTATACCTTAATCCATAATCTTCAGTACCCTTAAGATATCTCATAATCCTTTTGATAGCCATCAAATGATTCTCTCTCGGATTAGCTAAAAACCTTGCAAAAATACCAACTGCTAATGCAATATCAGGTCTGGTGTGAAAAACATATTGAAGTTTACCAATCATGGATCTGTAGGTAGTTTGATTTATATCCTTTGAATCATCATCCTTAGACAACTTATTTCCAGTAGGCATAGGTGTTCCAACTAGTCTGGAGTCTTCCATCTAAAATTTCTTTAGTATCTCTTTGATGTATTTAGACTGGGTAATGTAGATACCATCCTTCATTTGATAAAATTGTAAACCAACAAAGAATTTGATTTCACCAAACATAGACATCTCAAATTCCTTACTTATAGCTTCTCAGAATGCTTTGCATAAGTCCTCATATCTAGTAAACAATATATCATCAACAAATATTCCTTCTAATAGTATCTTGTTCTGAGGTCCTTCTTCGATATACAAGCTACTATTGTCATTATTTCTCTAAAATCCAATGCTTATCAAGTAACCATGCAGTCTTTCATACTAGGCTCTGGGAGCTTGCTTCAGTCCATAAAATGCTTTGTGTAATTTTCAAACCATATTTTTTTGGGGGGATCTACAAAACCTTTAGGTTTCTCAATAAAGACTTCCTCTTCAAGAATTCCATTCAGGAATTTAGATTTTACAACCATTTGATATACCTTGTATCCTTTGTGTACAACATATGTCAGAAAAGTTTTGACTCCTTCAAGTTTTGCAATAGGAGCAAAAGTTTCTCCATAATCAATACCCTCTTCTTGATCATATCCTTTACATACTAATATTTCCTTTTTTCTGGAAACTTCTCCTTTTTCATTCATCTTGTTTCTGAAAACCCATTTAGTACCAATCACATTCTTATCTTTTGGTCTAGGTACAAGAGTCCAATTTTTGTTCTTTTCTGTCTGCTCAATCTCTTCATTCATTGCTTTAATCCATCTTTCATCATTCAATGCATCTTTAATAGTTCTAGGTTCAATTTCACTAAGAAAACATATACCTTTAATTTTGTTCCTTGTCATTACACCTTCTGTCTAATCTCTAATCATTTGTTTAGGTGCATGATGCCTTCTGACATATTTTTCAAGTATAGGATCCTTCCTTCTTGATTCTAGGCTTGTTCCACTGGGTTCACCCTGCTCAAAAGTTATGTTATGTTCTTCTATCTGATAATCAAGTTCCACTATCTGAGACTTGGCCGCCTTTGTCTGAGACTCGGTTTCCTCTATCTTTGACTCAGTTCCATCTATCTATGACTCGGTCTCTTAAGTCTGTGACTTAGTTTCTTCTACCAACATCTTGGGTTGCACAGGTTGCAAATCAGGTTGAATTGTTTGAGTTTAAGGAGATGAATTCAATGGTTGACAGGGATGTTGTCCAATCACCATTACTCATGTCTTAGGTATAGTATTAGGTTCATAATATACAAATTTTATGTAATCCTAAGGCTCTTTACTACTCCGTTCTTCACCTCTTTCTGCAAAATCATCAATCCTCACATGTACACTTTCTATGACTTTATGAGTAGAAAGATTCAAACATTTAATTGATTTTATTTTACAGGAGTAGCCTATGAATATACCTTCATCACCTTTTACATCAAATTTTCCATTTCTTGCTTCCTTCAAGATGTAACATTTACTTCCAAATACTTTAAAATAATGAACATTAGGTTTATATCCATACCATAATCCAAAAGGTGTCTTCTTAGTACCTTTCTTTAGTTGAACTCGGTTCAAGGTTTGGATTGCAGTGCTGATGGATTCCTTCTAGTATTTGGTAGCAATGTTCTTTTCAATCATCAAGGTTCTTGCACAATCCATAATGGATATGTTCCTTCTTTCTTCTATACCATTCTGCTATGGAGTACCAAGGGTAGATACTTGTCTTTTGATTCCTCTTTCATTGCAAAATTCATTGAATTTATTAGAAATGAATTCTCCTCCTCTGTCAGATCTTAAGCATTTGAGTTTCTTTCCTATTTCTTTTTCAACTCTGGCTAGGTACCATTTGAACTTATGAAAAGCTTTTGATTTTTCTTTGAGAAATATAACAATCATCATTCTAGAATGATCATCAACAAATATAATGAAGTTCTTCTCACCTGTGTAACATGTTGTTCAAATTGGTCCACATAAATTAGTATGTACCAATTCAAAAACTTCTTTTGTATTGTAGTTCTTTCTCTTGAAGCTAGTTTTTCCCATCTTCCTAATTTGACATTGTTTGCATATTTCTAGTTCTGGTTTCTTCAGAATAGGAATTCCTCTTGTATGCACCCTAAAATGGTCGCCTAGACTTTGGGCCCCATTTATTATTTTATCAATTTATCAAATTTCTGAATCAATACTTTGGAATATTTTCAATTCAAATCAATTTCCTTGATCAAATTGTAAT
>MU224024.1:1081294-1117142 GCA_018584345.1 Thuja plicata | reverse complement strand
GCCTCTTAATCATAGCCTTTGATTTTTGCCTCTTAATCTCAATCGTTCACTTTCCTTTAAAAGGAGACCTCTCCTTCTCATTTTCATATTATAATTTTTAGTATTGTTATGTTGCAGGTTTGGAGAGAAATTTTGGAGGAGCATTTGAGCATTTGAGCTTGGATATTGCAACTTCTCTCTTCTTATTTTCTTTATTCTTGCATCCATGGATATCCATGTAGATTAGATTCATATTTTATTTCATAGATTAATATTGCATTTGTATTTTCTTTCATAGATTTAGCCATGCATTGTTATCATATAAAATAGATCTCATTTTCATGCATTCGAATCTCTTGTTTCATGGTGTATTTGCAATAGACACAACTAGGTCTATCTGAGGGCCTTCATTTTACATTTTTACACATCCATAACTAGAGAGCTATGGATCGATATTTGAGGCCTCATTCTTGAGCAACCTTGAATGGAATGATTCATAGAAGTGTGACAACATTTATGCACACACCTCTTACTCTTTTATTCTTGCTTATGTTAACCAGGTTATCAAAGTTCACATGACATAACCTTTTATGCCATAACCAGCTTTCTTCTACTTGTGCAATAAAACATGAACTTTCATTGAGATCAAGATAAAATAGATTAACTTTAGTTTTTCTACCAGTTCCAACTAGATTTTACTTACCATCCAGGAGCTTGGCCTTACCATTTATGAATTCTACCTTCAAAACCAATGTTATTCAGCTGTGCCACACTTAGTAGATTGTGCCTTAGTCCTTTAACCCAATAAGCATTATCACATTTGATTCCTTTTGTTAAATCAATATAACCTTTACCTTTCACATAGAAGGGTTCATCATTCCCAAAATTGACACTCCCACCATCGTAGTGCTCAAGATGTTCATATTTGGTTTTATCACTAGTCATGTGGTGAGAACAACCACTATCAATTATCCAAGTTTCATTCTTGCTAATATGAGAATATAGTGATGTCTTTTCATTATCTTAATTATCTGACTCATCCTTAATAGAAATATAAACTATTTCATCTTCATCTTCATCACTACGAGAATATTTAGCAATGCAACAAGATTTCTTACCTATGTCTTTGTAGCTTTTGTACCTTTTGTAATCTTTCTTGCCTTTATACTTGTTGAAATTTTTCTCACCTTTGTCTTCCTTGTTTGGAAACTTAGCAACAATGTGACCAACCTCATCACATGAAAAGAAAATTAATGGTATTCTTCCCTTGTACTGTCCTTTTCCTTTTACAGCTCTCCTTGCAAATAATGCTTCAATGATTTCCAAATCTTCATCATCAGATTCATCATAATTGTCACTGTCAATCAGTTTTCCTTTCATATTTCCAAGGTTTAATTTAGCTTTGAATGTAGACTCAAGATTTCCAAGATTAGGAGAGTAATTGTCAAAGTTATCCAACTCAAAACCTGATAATCTTCCAATTAATCCATCTAGAGTTATACCAATACTGCATCTCATTTCTTGAATAGTTGAAACTCTAATTGCATAGATAGGAAGTAAAGTTCTCAATACCTTACTAACCCCTATTTTGTCTTCAATTACTCCACCTACAGCTCTGATGGCACTAACACTTTTCTTGATTCTTTCACTATATTTTGTAATGTCCTCTCCTTGTTTCATTTTCATTAGATCAACTTGACCTTGGAGAATTTATACTTTGGCTCTTTTTACATTGACATCTCCTCCATCAATATCATGCAGTTTGTTCCACATATCAAAGGCAGTAGGGGAGTCCTTGACTTCATCAAATTTGGATTAGCTAAGTGCAAAGGCTATATCAATCCTCATTATGTTATGATGCTTCATGTCTATCATCTGATGCATAGTCAAAGATCTCAGTGGTTTCACATACCTATGGTCCAAGAATTGCAAACCAGTATCTCCAATGGTAGATAGATGTAGTCTCATCAGATCTTGCCATGCTGCAAAATTGTCTTTGTCAAGTTTTGGGATCTCCCTTCTGTAAGACATCTCTGATCTTTAGCTTAGGCCTTAAAACCTTCCTTGTAAGCACTTGCAACTCTAATACCAAATGTTGGAAATGAGTTGAGTAACTGAGCGGGGAGGGGTAAATAAACTACCACAAAAACAAATCCAAGTCCCTTAGATGTCTTAAATAGTTTAGTCACTATTTCTTGGTTAACACAGATATTCTACTATCACTCGGTTAACATAGAAAATCTTAAGATATTAACTTTGATTATCTTTAGTAATTAATTGCAGAAACATAAACCATAAAGCAAATTAAATGTACATAGATAACACTAAGGTTTAATGTGGAAACCCAATATGGGAAAAACCACCAATTGCAACTATCACTATTTTTCACTCTTGTGAAGTGAGCCATGTTGGGAGACATCCCTGTTAAAGGTTACAATAACACACTATTAGGTGTGACCATGTTAGAAGATTTAATCACCCTGTAAGGAGTGGCCTTGTGAGAGGTCTTCAAACACTTCAATGTAGAAATGTCACCTTGTTAGAGGATTTACAAAAGATTGTTAAGTCTACTCTGTTAAGAGATTTTGATCACTGCTACAATTGTTAGAAAGTAACAATGGATTGACCTATTTTGATAAGAAACTATCTTTGCTGATTCAGATCTTTGTTCTAGATTAAATACTTGATCCTCACTGATCAGGTATTCTGATGCAGTCCTCTATGTTCTATCCTTAATCAGAATCCCATATGATTTTGCCTTAACTCTTCATATCATAAACACACACTTTCACACTCTTCCACACACTCTCTTCAACACTATTCAATCCAAACTTGAGCTTATATATATATATATGACAAGACTTGTGAAGTTGAACTTAATATCCTACCAAATAAATAATAAAATTGATGTATGTCAGCTACATATAACCATTTATTCATATAATATAAACTCCTATTAGTCGAATGACACTAACTATTTAACTCAGTCAACACTAAAATCCTTCAATGCCTGACCAACACTGTAATGCCCAAGTGAACTCGGTTAGAACTGAAAATCACTTTGGTTCTCTTCAATTCCTGAGATTTCTTGGCATGGAATAACTATGCTCAAAAAGTATTAGACATTTGTGTAAACATCACTATACTTGTGTAAATAGCAATGACAATACACATTGAATAATTGTCATCAACAGTATCAGTGTCCACCATAAAAAATATATGTTTTATATTTTTCTACTACTTGTTTTGGTATCCTCATCCTTTTCTGCATTCTGTCCTTGAATCCAATAAAGTATTCATCCATGACTGATGTAAATTTGTCACCTAGTGACTTGATGAATTCACTAATTTAAATTGTCACTGGTCGGGTAGTATTCCAGTTGACATTACCAATAGCTGGAAAGAATTCTTGAAAGTAGAAAAAAATGCACATTAGAAGTGATTTGAACTTACATAAATTGGACTTTACAGACCTAATTTTCCTCAAGTTCTCATCTAACTACTTCAGTAGAAGCTCAGATAGATCCAACTGTAATCCATTCTTCACAATCTTATGGGCAGTGTCAATTGTTCCACATGCAATGTTGTTCATCCTGTTGGCTTGGAATGTCTTGTATCCCAGCACACATGCACCAAATTTTAGTTCTGAATCTTTGATGCAATTTACCTTCAATCCTTTGCCATCCCATTTTTCACCTATCATATTCTCGATATCGGGGCAAGGAGGGTGTTTAAGTTCCTTAGCCTTGTTGGTTATAGGATAACTAGCCACTGTGTGTATCACATCCCTAGTGATTTATTTTGGCTCATCCAGCCACATCTTTTGGTCATGCACTCTGCTCAGCACTATCCGGATCCACTCGATTTTAAACTCCCTTAGGAACATTAGGGAATTTTTCATCCCTTTCACCTCGATGTGTTTATGCTCATCCTTGATAGTTCCATCTATGAAAAGATTCTTGTAAGCTTTCTCAACCTCAAGATCTCCTATCTCGGTGATCTTACAATGTATGTATGCCCGAACATCCTCGACGAGCAAAACCATAGGTGGTATGCTTGACAATGCTCTAGTGTTGTTGAGTTTTGAAGAAACCTCTAGATAGAATGTCTATTTGGGTTCTTCACAAGTGGCATTCTTGATTAGGTTAACCTTTTTCTCCTTGGTATTCTTGATCTTGGTTACATAGGATGTGGTTGCCATGATTTTGCAAATTTAGGGCTTTTCTCGTAAAACAAACTGTGAGCTCAGAGATTCTAGTTACTCACTTGTTCTGTGGTAGCTGTTGAAGATCAAAATCTATGGTAGTAGCTATGAGGGTGCTCATGAATCTCTCTTCAATATTTTCTTCTTTGGTCACTCTTCTTCGCTCTTCTCTTTTCTCTCAAATGATGGTAAATGAAATGAGGTCTCCATCATCCTTTTTATAGATGATTCCCTAAGTGGCACATTTAATTCTTTACCCACTTCTTGGTGTTTGAAGACAGAGTTTCTCAGGTATCACACAAACTTTTATCTCTAGGTAAGTGACATCTCACTTGACCTTTCACAGGTTTACCGACGGTGCTCAATAAGTGGCAAAGACTTGAGTGTCTTTTACATGATTACTGACAAGTCTCAATTTACAATGTTTAACTTGGCTTTGATATGTACACCGATGATTCTCGGTAAGAATTGACCGACAAGATTGTATTCAAAAAATCATAACAAGTAATACCATACTGTATCTTTAATCATGCTAGTTTGGAATTTTATCAATGTATAATGGAACTGATGTAAAATATAGCTTGATATAGTGCAATTCCATACTTACTTGTTCAGCTTAGGTGGGGGTGGTGATGTCACTAGATCCATTGGACAAGGTGTCACAAATTTTATTTCTTGGTCCACCATCATCAATGTTTGTAGGTTTCCTCCACATTTTGTTTCTCATTCTTCTAATATCTTTAATGGTGTTTCTATTGGGAAAAGTGCTTGTCTATGTCACCCAGTCTCTGCAGTCCTTTCTTAGATGAAAAAATTTATGATAGTGTAAGAATTTCATTCCGGGGTTAGTCCAGCTTCTAGACCTTCTCATCTATTTTCTCATCTATTTTTATGCTATGTGTCCATATATATCACATGCTTTGTAATTTTTCCATGTATAATAATCCCAAACATATGACTTACTGACTCTTTTCGGTTGATTATAATTTTTTTGTTCTTTAGGCTTCCATGCTTTCTTTTTCTTCTTCCTGCATTCAAGAGATGTGTGCCCATGCATTTTACAAGTGGAACAATATTTTTCCATGTAGGCTTCCATCTTTGGTTGTTTCACCTCAAATTTACATTCATATGCTTTATGTCCTTTCTTATTACATTTATAACAATTTCCTATGAATGAAGATGTGAATTTAGGAATATCTTTTATTTTGATCCTGCAAACATTTGATGTGTGGTCTAGTTTTCCATGGTGATTGCATGACTTTCTCCTTGGTCTTGGATTTGTGTATACATCTTTTGGCTTAGCTTGGTATGGTGATTCTCCATGCTTAGTATACCCTAGTATGGTATTTTTGTTGACTCATCTTTGTCCATCCAGAAAATCATCCATTCTTTTGGTACTTTCTTCAGCTCTCTTGATCATATCATTGTGTTGTTGTTGAATTATTACTTCATGCTTCAGTTTTTCATTTTCTTCTCTTAGCTCACCAATAGCTTCTAATTTTCCATTGAGTTCTATGCTCATTCATTTTTCCTCCTAACTCACAAGAATAATATGATTGGTGATCTCATGATGATGTTTAGTAAGACTTTGTATTTATGAATCTTTCTCTTGTAGCTTTTCAGTGATCTTCCTCATGTCATCAATAGCTAATGTTCTTTCTTTCTCAGCTTGTCTAGCATTATTCATAACCTCAATCATTCTTATCATTTGTGTCTCTTGACCAATTTGCAGTGATTTCACTTGCCTAGCAAATTGTTGATTGATTTCATTTATACTTGTAATGATCCTTCAAATGTGTCTGATGTATTGCAAGATGTAGATCCTGAAGACTCAAATAAATCAGGTATCTCTTCTTCATGATAGTCTGTGAGATGCCATAACCTTTATTTCATCTAGTAGCTCTCTCATATTGACTCTAGCTTCTTTATATTGTTCAGAAGATCTGTATCTCTAACCTCTGATTCTCAATACTCTTGTCTAGCTTATACATTTCCATTGTATGATATTTTCTCTCAAGTCTTTTAAAATTTTCAAAATAAGAGATCTAGCTCTAATAGAAATTGTTGGAATAATGGAATGGTGTGTACTGAGAGGAGAGGGGTGAATCAGTACCCTTTATTTATTTTTTCAATTAACCTTAATCCTTTAGTAATCAACTCCTTGCATTACTGACCATATGTGCTATTCTTATCTTATGCATGTTATATCAATTCATAAAATTAATTTTCATGTAAACATCATAGAAACATTCATGAAATTTAATGAGACATGACACAAGATTTGGTAATGTAGAAAACCCATGTTAGAAGGTAAAAATTGTGGTGGGGATGAAACCCGCAAAATTTCACTATCTGCAGAATGGAAGGGGTTGGTTAAGGATTATAAGTTTGATTACTTCTGATGATCTTACCCTGTTAGGAGTAACATGTTTAGACTGGTTAAGTTCTACTCTGTTAAGATCTTTAGCAACACTATTTAGTGTGCACTCATTTAAAAGTTTTACAAAGGATTGTTAAATGCACCTTCTCAAAGGATTTCTTCTATTTGCTACACTTGTTAGAATGTAGTCAAAAATACTTATTGACTTGAGTATATGCAATCTAGAATTGTTGATTATAGATCCATTAAATTTTACAATATGTTGTATCACCTATAGTGACTGATTAATACCTCTATTCTGCTCGGTAGCCTTGGATATTATTCTTTATAATAGATTCCATCTTTTTTTGTCCCTCTGTATAAAACTGTCTCTGATCCATAGAAGTGTCTGTGACTACAATCATCATCACATTATCTTGTTCTGATTGATTACACATCTATTTATACAATGAATATGACCTAAATGAGTTTCACACTTTTCAATGATAACTCTATGATCAAAGGGTTACAACTTGACCTTGATCTCCTAGTTTGCATGTTTTCAATCAGTTAGATTGATTAAAATAATTACAATTACTATACTTGTCCCTCAAGAAATGGATTTAAAGATAAGATTTAACCTAAATATAAAACTTAAGTGTTTTATCTGAAGTGTGAGTCAGATCGACATTTCTCAGAATAAAAATGTCTCTCGGTAGACTGGTGCTCGGGTTTACTCTTATTCTTCCTGTTGGGTTTCTCTATAGACTTTCCTCTCAGGTTCCTCTATTTTCTTCTTTGTCGGTTTACACTGTCGGGTTACACTGTAAACTTCTGTCGGGTTCCTCTATGAATTATGTTTTTGGTTTACACTATGATCTGTCTGTCAGGTTGCACTAAAAACCTATCTTTCGGTGATCATGTACCAATGGTTCAAAAAATATTTCTTTTTCATACTAATGACAAAATATGTCATCAAGTTTTAATACATAAGAAATCACTAAAACTTCTAGTTGTAATGTAGGAAATAATTTTAAAAAAAATAAGTAGACAATTTAATGAATTGAGTGATTTCTCACCTAGTCTTCAAAAAAAAATATACAGAAACAAAGATGTGAAGTAAATTAATTTATAATAATATTTCATGATATTCACTGTATATAAATATACATATATTTGTATATATACTTATATCTAGAGTTCTGGTTTGACTAAATTAATGCTACTGTATTTTATAGTTCTATTTTTATTAGAATATTTCAACTGTATTTTCATTATATATATATATATATATATATATAAAATGTAATAAACATAAAAAAAATATTATAAGATGACATAGCAAATAATAATACATTATTAAAAAAAGAGGTTTTTAATAAATGAAATTTAAAAAAATAAAAAATAACCATTAGGAGGCAAGTCGAAGCCCACCCCCTACGGGCTCCCATTGAATGGAGGTGAGGGAGGCCATGGGCCCCCTCCCCTGCTTGCAGTGGTCGTGTCCACCACGGCTACCGTCATAGCGGTGACATTTCTGTCAATTGTGGGGTGTCGTGGGGCGGTGCCACCATGGTGGCGGAAGGGGTTGTGCCCTCCCCGCCTCCCCATAACTCCAATCCCCATGCGGCCATATAAAATACTGCTCACCCCCCCAATTTGTTAAACTTAAACCTGTGGAAACACAGGTCAATGTAATTCGTGCGTGATTATAAAATTTAAAAAAAAAGCAGTGCCTTTTTCATTTGTGATACGGTATGAGATCTCAGGAAAAAATCACAAATAGAGACCTGTGAATTTCACAAAGGCACCATACAATTTTTTTCATAATATAAGCATATATATATGCTTACATAAATGTAAGTATGTATATATATTCATATGTATATACACAAAACACTTCTCTTTTCTGTGCCTCCATGAAAAACTGCAAATGAAACCATGAAGAACAAAAAAATAAGACCAGCTAGGGTTTGGGTTTTGAAAAGAGAAAGAGAAGGGAGGAAAGAATGAAAGAAAAATCATGTTCTAGGTGTTGAAAATATCACCCTAACTCTAATTTTGAATTAGGGTTAGGGAAAGAGTCAAAATTTTCAAATCCTTCTATTTTCCTCTCAACTTAATGACTCTTTTTACCATTTCTTTTTTAGAGTGACTTTTTATGGGAAGAATTTATTGGGGTTTTAAATTTAATCTCATTTCTTGTTTTTATTATATTATCATGTGGAATTATTATTATTTAGTTAACTATACGTTAAAGAATTTAATAGTGTTCATTATAAAAATAAAAAAAAGGATGTGTGATCAAAATTAGCTATACAAGATTTTAGTTAGGGGAAAATATTCCCAATTAATAATTAAACTTGACATAGTATAATTTTTAAGATTCGACCTAAGTTTTATAGGACAATTATTTAAAGATGAACTTTTAAACAAAGAAGGTAGTCATTATGTAAATAATCCCTTGTGGTTGTTAATGGAAAAATATTATTATTTAAATTAAATAGGTCGTAATTAATGAAAAATTCATAATGTTACTTTTATGTGGCCAATATATGTGGCCAGTATAATGGTCATTATAAAAGTAATATTATAGATAAACTTTTAACATCGTAATTTATTTTTGATATTTAAAGTAAAAGATTAATGTGTTTAATTAAAGAAATTTTGGGGTTTAATATTATTAATCTGTTATCCAATTAAACCTTTAGGCTACCTTGGGGGAAGTTAATATTTGTGTGCAACGTAAACGTGCACCTTAAAATTTGGGATGCTAACCAACCCTAAGGAATTTAATAACATCTAGACTTAATATGAGGATTAAAGTACCTTAGTTGTCTTTTATTAGTCTATTAATTAATCACACAATGAATTTTAATGACATTATTATTTTGAAACCTTTTTTAACCAAAGGATTTGGTTTTCCATATGGGCAAGGGATGTTGGCAAGTATAAACCTTTTCATGATTCCCCTCTTAGTAAACCTCAACATCCCTATCTCGTAAATGGTAAACTTAAACATGTAAACATTCAACTTGATGATATCAATTTGTAGACCTGTCGTATTCAAATCTTGTACAATTGTAAAACTTTGTATCTTAGTTGAAATCTTACTCTTAAAACAAAACAAAAATTAGTGTGTTTTTGGTGCTAATTTTTTGGCATGACATTTTGGTATCAAAGCCAAGTTGTAGCACTAGGAACCTTAAACCACTACTCTTCAACTTAAATATTTTGTATCAACTTAGACATTTCATTTCAAACTATAACATTACATTCAACTTAAAATATCCAATGATTTTTTAGGATACCTTTGATGACACGAAAAGCTCGCACACGTGGACGAGGCCGTAGACGTGCCCCCTCGACATAGGTTAATATAGAACAAGAGGTAGAGAGTGCTAGAGAGGAGAAGATGCCTCCTCCTAAGAAGCCAACAAACCCAAACTAGGATGTATTGAATGCTCTTCAAAACCTCATTAGTATCATTCAGGATAGATTAACATGAGGGGGTCAGCAGGTAGAGCACAAGGTTTTAGAGGAACATAGAGTAGAGGGTAGAGAGAGGACTAGGAGTCATCCTCCTAGCCATGTTTCAATTTAGGCTGATCAAGATAGTGTGTCATTGCACATTCCAAAGGCACTTCTAGGGATCCCCAGGATATAAGGGACTAGATTAGGGAACTTTTATGCCTTCAACCACCACCTTTTTTAGGGGATTTAGATGGGATTGAGGCTGAGGTTTGGATCTTGAGTTTGGAGTGATGCTTTGGATTATGTCCTTATGGGAGAAACATAAGAGCATGATTTGTTATTCACCTTTTGAGAAGGACTGCTTCTACATGGTGGAGGCAGGAGGAATTTAAGAGTAAACTAGCTATTGAAAACCTCTCTTGGGACACATTTTTGGACAGATTCAGGGATAGATATTTGTTGGAATACTTTAGGAAACATTGTATAGATGATTTCCATGACCTCTAGAAGAGTGGTCTCACAGTTATGTAGTATGAGAGCAAGTTTCATGAGCTCTTACCTTATGTAGACTAGATGAGAGACAAGAAACTCAGAGTGAACCATTTTTTCCAAGGTTTGAATGCTGCATTACTAGGTCCTATACACATGGAAGCACTAGTGAGTCTTCACAAATTTGTAGAAAAGGTTTTGATAGTAGAGGAGGTATAGGGTAGGGCACATAACTCACAAGATCAATCTCACAACCAAAATTCCATACCCCAGCCTTAAGGTTTTCAGAGATCCTAATGGAGGGGAAATCATAAACACTTGTGAGGGTCCTAAAAACCCCCTAACCCTAGTAGAAGGCTTAGTAGGGATAGAAACACAGGCCTCCATATGGTCACCAGGGCTCTAAGCCCAAGCAGTGGCAGACACAGGGCACTAGGAGGGATCAGAGGCCACAGGTATCATCCACACCCTTAGCTAGGACTTAGTAGTCCTCCAGGGATGAATTTAGTGGCTCTAATAGGATAGGAGGGGTATAGTTTACTAGACCTCAGAGTACACACATATAGGCAAATAGACCTTGCTACACATGTGGTGTCATGTAGAATCTTTCTAGAGAGTTCCCTCAGGAAGGTAGTCAACACACATCAGCATCAGAGCCCATAGTTAGGGATATGGGTAGATCCCATAGAGTATTTACAGTGGTGGATAACCACTAGGAAGAGCACCAAGCTATGATTATTGATGCTACAGGTATGATTGGAGGTAGTAGTGTTACCATTTTATTTTATTCTGGTGCTACAGATTCATTTATTTCTCCATCAGTTGTGGAGTGTTGCAGGTTAGTGGCCTATAGGAAAGATTTTAGTTGGGAGGTAGAGCTAGCCTCTAGATCTATAGTATTTTTTACCTCTTTGGTTAAGGATTTTCAGATCTAGATTGGGGACATGACCACCTTAGCAGATCTCTGCATTACCCCTCTTGGATCTTATGGTATAGTACTTGGCATGGATTGTCTTTATGCTCATAGAACCAAGTTAGATTTTCATTAGAAGAGGATCAAGTGTTTGGACAATGATGACATTTCTGTAGTGATTTCAGGATTTCAGAGGTCATTATCCATTCGTATGATCTCCACTATGCATCTTAAGAGGAACATGAGGAAGGGGTTCCATTTATTTTCCATCACTGTCACTGATAGGGAAGAAGAAGAGGATAATGAAACTTCCCTTTATGATCATCCTATGTTACAGGAGTTTGCAGATGTATTTCCTTCCAAATTACCTAGTATGCCTCCCCATAGAGAAGTTGAATTCCATATTGACCTCATTCCAAGAGCCTTACCAGTATCAAGAGCACCATATAGGATGTCTCCTAATGATCTCAATGAACTCAAGATTTAGTTGGAGGAGATCCTAGAGAAGGGGCACATTATTCCTCGTGTATCTCCTTGGGGTGCACAAATTATCTTCATCAAGAAGAAGGGTGGATCTCTTAGATTATGCATGGATTATTGGAAGTTGAATAAATTGACAATTAAGAACTGATACCCACTTCCTAGGATTGATGACTTGTTTGATCTGCTAGAGGGTGCCCATGTATTCTCCAAGGTATATCTAAAATCAAGGTACCACTAGTGGATAAATGTGGAGAGTGATATCCACAAGATAGCTTTTTAGAATAGATATGGATATTATGAGTTCACTGTCATTCCATTTGGTCTCACAAATTCTCCAAATGTGTTTATGATCCTCATGAATAAAGTATTCTGCACTTTTCTCGACAGATTTGTGGTAGTGTTTCTTGATGACATATTGATTTATTCTTGTAATGAGAAGGAACAAGAGGAGCACTTGAGGCAGGTATTATAGTGTTTGAGGGAAAATTAGTTGTATGGAAGCTTGTCAAAGTGTGCCTTTTTCAGATAAGAGGTTATATTTTTGGGCCATGTTATCTTAGGTGATGGGAACTCAATGGACCCAATCAAAGGTTGATGCCATTATGAATTGGCCAGCACCTACCACTCTGACAGAGGTTAGGAGTTTCATGGGTCTAGTAGTATATTACATGCATGCTATTAAGGTATTTTCTAGAGTGGAACACCCAATTACATCCCTTCAGTGAAAGGGAAAGAAATTTGAGTGGACAGAGAAGTGCGAGAGGGATTTTTAGGAACTCAAGAAAGCACTTACTAATGCACCTATTCTTGTAGTGCTGGAGCCTTCAACAGATTTTTTGGTTTGCACAGATGCCTCCTTAGATGGTTTAGGGGCATTTCTTATGTAGGGTGAGTGATCTATTTCCTATGAGTCTAGGAAACTTAAGACTCGCGAGCTCAAATACCCTACCCATGACCTTGAGCTTGCAGGAGTGGTTCATGTTGTAGTGAGATTGTGACACTTCCTCTTATCACATCAATTTGAGCTTCATTCAGACCATCAGAGTTTGCAGTACATTTGCACTCAGCCAAACCTTAATGCTCGACAAAGGAGATGGATGGAGTTCTTGTACAACTATGATTTTGATGTTCATCATATCAAGGGGAAAGAGAATGTGGTTGCACATGCTTTGGGTAGGAGACATCATGAGCTTTCTTCTATGTATACTAGCATAGATTTGATAGATTGTATACTACATCACTTTCATGAGGATGAGTTGTATGCAAAGGTTTTCCAGTTGGTCCGATCTTAGAGACCCCTTAAGGGGAAGTTTTCAGATTATTCATTGGAGTCTGATGGACTATTACATCATAGAGGATGCATTTATGTACCTTCTTTAGGGGGTTTTCATGATACCATTATGCTATAGGCTCATAGAGCTCCTTATATAGCGTATGGATTCAAGAAGATGCATTCTGATTTGAGACAACTTTATCATTGGCCAGGCATGAGGAAGCACATCATAGAGTTAGTAGCTTGATACCTTGAGTGCTAGAGAGTTAAGGTGGAGCACTTCCATCCTAGTGGAATTCTTCAACCTCATGAGGTATCCAAATGGAAGTGGGATGTCACATCTATGGAATTTACTATTTGTCTTCCTATATCATCTCACCACCATGATGCCATCATGGTGACAGTTGATAAGTTGACCAAAGTTGCCCACTTTTCACCCGTTCATACTAAATTCACTACACCATTAGTAGCATAGTTATTCTTGTGAGATATTTTCAAACTTCATGGCATTCCTCATCAGATCATATCTGATAGAGATTCTCTCTTTACATCATCATTCTGGAGAGAGTTGCAGATAGCTTTGGGCACCAAGCTCAATTTTAGTACAACTTGTCACCCTGAGATAGATGTTTAGACTGAGAGGTTCAATTAGGTGTTAGAGGATATGCTTCATATGTATGTGATGTACCATCAAGTTAGGTTGGAGGAGTACCTAAATTTAGTCAAAATTGCCTATACTAATGGGCATCATACATCATTGGATATGCCACATTTTTAGACCTTGTATGGTAGACCTTGCAGGACACATAGGGTAGTTTTTGGACAATGGTTATTATAGAATTTTCACTTTACCATATGATTAGAGCTATCATTATATAATTTTATTTCACAGACTATGTTTTTAGACATTTCAGAGAAATTTTTATTCTAGCTACATGTGGATTATTAGTGCTTTTGTTATTCTATGTTATGTTATGTTATGTTATATTATCAGTGACAGTTTGGACTTGATATCTTATGACTGGGAAATTATTATTATGATGTAGATTTTTAGGACATTATTATGTGATTTTAATAGATTATTTATTTTTCTTGATTTATTGGTCATCTTGATGCTGTTAGAAATGTTGAACTTTATGCTTATGTAATTTTAGTAAAATTCCATCAGGAGTGATATGGATTAGAGATGAATGGTGTGACATGAGATTAATTATAATCTTGTTCTTTTGATTTACAATATAAATGATTAATGATTTAATTATGATGTAGAGGTTTTGACAATCTAGAGTTCTTCCTCTCTGAAAGATGCTCCTTGATCTAATCCAACCATCCAATGGTTGTTCTTTGTTGAATCTTCCCTCAAATAGGATCTCCAAGACCCTCCCTACCAACTTCTCCTCCAAGGTATAGTTGGTCTTTGGAAGACTCCAAAGTTCCTAGGCTTGACTAATCCTATTAGTCCTCCAAATACCTAGGTCTCTCCACTAGAAATCCTCCTAGAATGCCAAATCTCTACTTAGGACCTTTCCACACATTCACAAAGAATCCTATAAATCTTTTTGACCCATCCTAGGTCATTCTGAACTCATCCCAATACTTCAAGACTCTCTACATCCAATTGGTCAATATTTCACTAGGAGGCCTAATTTCCAATTCCCTAGTAGGTCTATTTTCATAGTTTTAGGCCTATTACTCCAAAGATTCCCAAATGACCCCACACAAGACCTTGAAAATCTGTAAGGTATTAACCAACACTATCAGAATCCAAAATGATGACCTCTAGAAGCACTCATAACCCTAGTTTCTTGTAGGCCCTATATTTTAGCCCATTAATTAGGCCTCTGGACTAGTCAGCATAAATAGTTCACAAAATGATCTCCAATATTTGATTCACCTCCTTCCACCTTCAAATCATTTTAGGAGAATAACTAGGTCATTTGAAAATGCCACTAAGTCTTTCCCAGAAGGTTATGAGTGCTTGCTCAAATTCCTTCTTCTCCCTATCCTGGCTCACCTAGATTCACCAATTAGCCATAGGGCTTCCTATTTGGCCTAGGAGATCCTTTGCAACTGCAAGAAAGGAAACAAAAAACCTATCTATAGACTCTAACCCTACTTCCCCCATGGTTTCAATCAATTCCACCCTTGGTATTTTAGGGTAGAGCCATTTCTAACTAGGTGGCACTCTATTGTCTCTGTCAGACCAGTGAACTAAAAAAACTTGTAACTTAACACCTACCTAAATTCAAAGAAAACTATCTAATGCATATGAAAGAGAATTTAAATTATTCCATTTCTTGATCTGCTCTACCAATCCGTACATAATCGTACAGTAGCAAAGAAACAATGCAGAATGCTAGTAAACAGTTACAGTCATCCATACAAAAGTGTCAGAAATAAGTGTTGCAATCAAAAATCTCATTAACCATTCCAAAAAATTGAATCCATGCTCATATACCAAGCATGGGGTAGTTACAACCAATCTAACTAAATTTTTCCATTTCTTGCAAAAGTTGCTCGAGCAACTTTCAAGGTTGCTAGCAACTTTTTGCACTTTGCGCACTTTGACTTTCCTTGTCAACTCAATGAGTGGGTTTGAATTTTATGACCATAGATAGGATATTTAGGGTCCTAAAACATCTCTCAAACCCATATTGAATTAAAATATCAACTTTTCCCAAATTAGCCCAAAGTGACCCTAATTCACCTAATGAGCACTAAGGCTGTTACAAACATGAAGTCAACTTGTCATTGCATACAACCCCTTGGAAATTATTAAAAAACACACACAAATACCTAAGAAAACCATACATCACACCAAAACATCAAATAGGGAGGTGCCCTGCACCATACTCCCCTGGACAAAATAAATCAAGTCCCTTGAGTTAGGAGGTCTTCAATGGTGACTCCATGTTTCAGAATGTCCAGCTCTGTCATCCAAGTGGCCTTAGCTTTAGGTAGTCCCTACCACTTGATGACGTATTCCTTGTAGGTACCCTTCCTTTTCTTCTTTATCACTTTAGAATCCAAGACACTTTCCAATTTTAGTGGCATTGGGGTAGGCAAGTCTTTCACCCAATCATCATCCTCCCAATGTGCAAGTGTAGACTGACCTATGTCTAGAGATGATCCCTTATAGGGGTACAAGTCACAAACATTGAAAATGGGTGAAATTCCCAAATTAGGAGGCAAATCCACTTCATAGGCATTCTTTCCGTACTTATGCAAAATCTTCAGTGGCCCTATCTTCTTCATGAGCAGTTTAGTAGGCTATCCTTTGGGTAGCCTCTCCTTCCTAAGGTTGGCAAGGACTAGATCCCCTAATTTTAACTACAAATATCTTCTTGACTAATCATCCTTGAACTTGTACTTCACTTGCATTTGTAAAGTCTTATTGACTTGGTCATGTAGTTCCTTCATCTTTTCTGCAAATGACTCCCCTTGTGCACTTCTCTTGTTCTTAAAACTAAGATCCCTCAGCTCTAAAATCCCTCTAGGATTGACCCCATACACTATATCAAAGGGGCTATTACATGTACTCCTATTAATGGAGTCATTATAGGCAAACTCTGCCTGCCCTTTGATATGATCCCATGACTGTCCATGTTGTTTAGTCAAACACCTTAGTAAATTCCCAAGTGACCTGTTGACTACCTATGTTTGTCCATCTGATTGTGGATGGTAGGCTGAAGAGAAAGACAAGTTTGTTCCAAGCATCTTCCATAGGGTCCTCCAAAAGTGACCCGCAAACTTACTATCTCTGTCACTTACAATATTAAAGGAAAATCCATGGATCCTCACAATGTCCCTAAAGAATAGACCTACAATTTGGGAAGCATCATTTGTTTTCTTACATGGAATGAAGTGGGCCATTTTTTTGAAATGGTCCACCACTACAAATACACTGTCATGACCCCTAGGTGTCTTTGGTAACCCCAAAACAAAGTCCATACTAAGACACTCCCAAGGCCTTTGGGGTATGGATAGGGGTTGGTATAACCCACTGTTGCTACTTTGTCCTTTTGCCCTCTGACAAATCTGACATTGTTCTACAAATCTCCTCACATTTGATTGTAACTTAGGCCAGTAGTAGTGCCTATTCACTTTCTCCATAGTCTTATCCACTCCAAAGTGGCCCCCAAGCTGCCTTGGTGTTTCTCCTTCACAATTTTTTCCCTCATTGAGCATTGAGGAATACACATAAGGTGACCCTTAAACAATAGGCCTTCCTGCAACACAAACTCACTGAAATCCACCTTGAAACCCTACTGAAACTTCACAGATGCTTCGTAGGTTTCTCTAAAATCCTTGTCCTCCTTGTAGAGGTCCTTAAAATATCCATCCCTACACTTTGCAATTGTATCTCCTGTATTGTGAGTACTCTTCTTCTAAGAGCATCTCAAACCTTGTTGCTAACCCCCTTCTTGTGCTTTATGACAAATGTATAAGCCTACAATGATTCTACCCACTTCAAGTGCCTTTGGTTCAACTTTTCTTGTCCATTTAAGAAACTTAGAGCATGGTTATCAGTGCAGATGACAAACTCCCTAGGTAATAGGTAGTGTCTCCAATTTTTAAGGGCTTGCACCATAGCATATAACTCCAAATCATAGGTGGAGTACTTTTGTTTGGCCTCATACAACTTCTCTGAGAAGAAAGCCACATGATGTCCTTCTTGGCTTAATACTGCTCCAAAAGCTAACTTACTAGCATCACATTCTACCACAAAGAGTTGATTGAAGTTAGGAAACCTAAGAGTAGGTAGCTCTACAATCCTTTTCTTTAACATTTCAAACCCTCAGTTTTCTACCACAGTCCATTCAAAATTACACTTGATTCCACCCTTTATGGTATTAAAAATAGGGGCACACACATGACTGAAATTCCTCACAAATTTCCTATATTACTAGGCCAACCCATGGAAACTCCTAAAATCCCCTGTAGACCTAGGTTTAGGCCATTCCAATATTGACTTAACCTTTTCAAGATCCATCTTCATGCATCCATTAACAACCAAAAAACCAAGTTAAACTTGTTTAGTTTTGAGAAACTCACACTTTTCTTGATTTATCATCAACTTCTCTTGATGTAGCTTCCTCAAGACGATCTCCAAATGCTTCATGTGCTCCTCCTTGGACTTTCTAAAGATCAAAATATCATCAAGATAAACTATCACAAATTTACCAATGAACTCTGCTAGCACTTCATTCATGAGCCTCATGAATGCCCTGGTGCATTACTTAGGCCAAAGGGCATTACTAGCCACTCATACAGCCCTTCATTGGTCTTGAAGGTTGTCTTCCACTCATCACCAGGCCTCACTCTTATCTAATGATATCCGTATTTCAAATCCACCTTTGAAAAGTAGCAAGAACCTCCTAAATTGTCCATCAAATCTTCTATCTGAGGCATTGGGACCCTATATCTAATTGTGACCTTGTTTATAGCCCTAGAGTCCATACACATCCTCCATTTTCCATCCTTCTTAGGTTCAATTACTTTTGGCATAGCACATGGGCATAAACTCTTCCTTATCAACCCCTTATCCAACAAATCTTGAATCTGTTTTGCTATTTCTGCATTCTGACTTGGTGTCATCTTATATGCTACTTTGTTTGGAAAATTTGCTCCAGGAATGAGGTCAATCTGATGAATCACATCCCTCATAAGTGGTAATGCACTTGTAAAACCATTATCTACTATGTCATGGTACTTCTCCAACAATGCTTGTATCTCTAGTAGCAAACTGACTTTCTCCTTAGTCTCCTCCTTTGGTTTTATCACTAGTGCACAACATACTCCTTTATTCTTCTACATGGCCTTAAGAAACTCCTTCCCACTCAATAAAATCACACTTTTCCCCACATGCTTCTCCTCATTAGGCTCTGGCAAAGGATCCATCTGAAACTTCTTCCCCAACTTGGTGATCACATAAATATTTTTTCCCCATCATGTATTTCTTTGACATCATACTACCATGGATGTCCTAGAAGTAGATGGAATGCATCCATAGGAAGTATGTCACATAGGACCTTGTCCTTATACTCTCCAATCTTAAACTCCACCAAATTTTGTTCATCCACCACTATTTGGTGACCCTTGTTCAACCATGAAACCTTATAGGGTGTGGTATGAGGTCTCCTCCTTAGTTTCAATTTGTCCACCATCTCTGTGGATTCTATATTCTCAGTGGAGCCAGATTCCACTATTACTTTGCAAATCTTTCCATGGGACTTTCAAGTTGTCTTAAACAAGTTCTTCCTTTGAGGTGGCTCTATAGTGCTAGACACTTTCAAAAAAGTTCTCCTTAACATCAAGTTCTCTCCATCCAATACCGACCTTGCCTTGGAGATGGGAGAAGTAACACTTTGTGTGTCATCCTCTTGTACCAACTGATTCCTTCTATCCCCCATTGAAGATGAGAAATTATTTTTAGGACACCTACCCATTGTGTGACCCACTTGGTTGCAGTTATAGCATCTACCAATGAAGACTGAATTGGATCTTCCTCTAGGAGGCCCTCTTCCTTTGTATCCTCCTCTCTAAAAAGATCCCCTAAACTGATTTCCCCCACTATTATCCATAGACTGATTATCTTCTTGTCTATTAGGGATTTTTCCCCTACCAAAGTTACTCCTTCCTCTCTGAAAACCTCTATTATTATTACCACCTCTTCCTCTTTGATGGAAGTCATTCCTCCTTCTATCCTTATCCTCTACTCTTAAGGCCAATTGGAAACATTTGTGCATACTGTCAGGAGCCATCATGCTAATCTCATCTTGTATCCCTTGTCTCAACCCATTGAGATACCTTGCCACCTTCTCCATTGCCTCTTCTTCTCTTCTAGCCCTTAGGCTCAACTTGTGAAACTCCTTGGTTTAAGCACTCATTGTCATCTCCTTCTTTCTTAAGTTCTGGAACTTTTGGTACATTTGGATTTCATAATCAATTGGCAAGAATTGTGCTCTCAGCCTAATTTTCATCCTCTCCCAAGAAACAATATTTTTATTTCCACTACTTACCCTATCATCTTGCATCATGTTCCACCACACCAATTCATATCCATTGAGTCTAGCCTTAGCATAGATGACCCTCTTCTCCTCTAAGATTTCTTTGCAATCAAATTGGTTTTCAATGGCTTCAAACCAATCCAACAACTCTTCTCCATTTAGGTTGCCATAGTAATATGGTATGTGTTCCATGATATCCTTGTTTAAGGAATTAAAGACATCTAAAAATACCTTTTTCTCTTTATCCATCTTAGGTTCCTTCTCCTTGTTTGATGACTCTTCTATCTGACTTTCATCATCTCCATCATTCTGATCTCCCCATTCATTGATCTTCTTTTTTCCCTTTGTCTCTGACACACTAGCCTTCTCCAAGAGGCCCTGAACCAATTCTACTATGGCATCCCTACTCATTGCCTTAGGAGGCATGCTTTCTACCTCTTGATTCTCTTCCACTCTAGACATACACAACTTTCAAGATAATATGGCTCTGATACCACTCTAATGCAGAGGGTTTGACAATCTAGAGTTCTTCCTCTCTGAAAGATGCTCCTTGATCTAACCCAACCATCCAATGGTTGTTCTTTGTTTAATATTCCCTCACATAGGATCTCCAAGACCCTCCCTACAACCTTCTCCTCCAAGGTATAGTTGGTCTTTGGAAGATTCCAAAGTTCCTAGGCTTGACTAATACAATTAGTCCTCCAAATACCTAGGTCTCTCCACTAGAACTCCTCCTAGAATGCCAAATCTCTTCTTAGGATCTTTCCACACATTCACCAAGACTCCTATCAATCTTCTTGACCCACCCTAGGTCATTCTAAACTCATCCCAACACTTCAATACTCTCTACCAATCCAATTGGTCAATATTTCACTAGGAGGCCTAATTGCCAATTCCCTAGTAGGTCTATTTTCACAGTTTTATGCCTATTACTCCGAAAATTCCCAAATTACCCCACACAAGACCTTGAAAATATTCAATGTATTAACCAACACTATCAGAATCCAAAACCGTGACCTCTAGAAGCACTCATAACCCTAGTTTCTTGCAGGCCCTAGATTTTAGCCTATTAATTAGGCCTCTGGACTAGTCAACATAAATAATTCACAAAATGATCTCTAATATTTGATTCACCTCCTTCCACCTTTGAATCCTTTTAGGAGACTAACTAGGACATCTAAAAATGCAACTAAGTCTTTCCCAAAAGGTTATTAGTGCTTGCTCAAATTCTTTCTTCTCCCTATCCAAGCTCACCTGGATTCACTAGTCAGCCATATGGCTTCCTATTTGGCCTAGGAGATCCTCTGCAAATGCAAGAAAGGAAAAAAAAAAACCTATCTATAGACTCTAACGCTACTTCCCCCATGGTTTTAGTCAATTCCACCAGTGGGATTTTAGGGTAGAGCCATTTCTAACTAGGTAACACTCTATGTCTCTGTCAGACCAGTTAACTACAAAAACTTGTAACTTTACACCTAATTAACTTCAAAGAAAACTATCTAATGCATATGAAAGAGAATTGAAATCAGTCCATTTCCATGGGGTCTAATTTGCTCTGCCAATTCATACACATTCGTACAGTAGCTAAGAAACAATGCAGAATGCTAGTAAACAGTTACAGTCATCAATACAGAGGTGTTAGAAATAAGTGTTGCAATCCAAAATCTCATTAACCATTCCAAAAAATTGAATCCATGCTCATATACCGAGCATTGGGTAGTTACAACCAATCTAAGTACATTTTGTCATTTCTTGCAAAAGTCGCTAGCAACTTTTTGTACTTTGTGCATTTTGACTTTCCTTGTCAACTCGATGAGTTGGTTTGACTTTTATGACCCTAGATAGGATATGTAGGGTCCTAAAACATCCTTCAAACCCATATTTCATTAAAATATCAACTTTTCCCAAATTAGCCCAAAGTGACCCTAATTCACCTAATGAGCACTAAGGCTCTTACAAACATGAAGTCAACTTGTCATTGCATCCAACCCCTTGAAAATTATTCCAACACACACACAAACACCTAATACAACCCTACATCACACCAAAACATCAAATAGGGAGGTGCCCTGCACCAAATTATGATGAATGATTATAGTAAATTATAAGAATGTAATTTATGTATTAGTAAATTTAATGGTACTTCTAATTTTGCATATTTAATTTTGATGTGTAGACACCCGAAAATGGACAGGCTTGTGATTTTACATTAAAAATGTTAATTTTCATCCATTAATCAATGGTTTTTAATCATTAATTAATCATTTATTTTCCTCTAAATTCATTCCCCAAATCATCTAATCAAATTCTTAAAATTAATTAAATAATTAATTTTATTTAATTAATTAACCTTAATTGATTAATTACCATTAATTAATTAATTAAATTCAATTTCCTATAGTTTAAATTTAAATATTTAAACTTACTAATTAAATTCTTCCAATTAAATTAATTTAATTTCATCAAATAAAGCAATTCTAAATAAAAAAGAATTCAATTATCTCACATGTTGAAAACTTTAATTAAATATTTGTTTATCTTCAAAGAGATAACTCTGATCAGATCACATGGGTTACTCCACCCATCTCTCTAGTCCACATGGGTAACTTCACCCACCTCTTTAGTTCACATGGGTAACTCCACCCACCTCTTCAGTTCTAAAAGGTAACTCACAATTAGCTCTTTAGTCAACCAAACTTTATCTCCTCTTTACCAAATGAAGAGGTGGAGTTTACCAGTGGCTTCTCCAGTTCCTTTTAATCTCAACCTTTCATCTCCCTATCTCTGGGATTGGTCTCAACCATTCATTTCATCCTCAATTTCTATATAATAAACCCTTCATAACCATTTGAAGGATCCAGGATTTCAAGCTCTCGTGCACCATTACTATGTCAGTTTGGTTCTAACATTCAAGCCATCTTGCGATCACACACACATTTCAATTAGAAAATTCTCGACACTTCTCAAGTCATAGACGCCGCCCACACCAATACTGAGCATAAAAACAATATTTCGGAAGGAGTAGAGAGAGACAATAGAAGCTTCAAGCACTTCGGGGTTTGCATTCATTTGTTTTCCTTTCTTTGCTTGTACATTTTATTGGTTATGCTTCAAGTTATTCATTTTAGTAGTATTTATGTATTGGATTTATATCATTTGTAAAACCTTTGCTACTAACCCTTGCCTTTGGAAAGCTTGGGAACCACGAATCACGAAGAAGAGGCTTACATTTTGGTGAACCCGACGTGAACTTACAACCCGCGTGAAATTTGTTCATATCTTTCAAACTGCATGGAATTATTTTATGAAATTTTTTTGTAGGTTGATGCTGATCTAAGGAGGCCCCAAACAAAAATTTAGATTTTTCTAAGTTTTTTTATTTTTTTATAATTTTTCTGTGATATTTCATAAAAAATCATTTCTGGGCACAAACCAAAGTTTCTTTTCAAGAAAATTAAATTTTTGGAAAGGTATTGAAATTATAGAGGGGGTTTATTCTCTGTGATTTTAATTTCTATGAAATTATTTTGCAAAAATAACAGATCTTTTCAAATTGGTCTTTTATGATAAAATGGATCCCTAGGGCACAAATTAAGGAATTATGATCTAAATTTTTTTTTTCAAGTACCCTTTGAAATAAGAAAGCTACACTCCAAAATTCAGATTTTTTTGAATTTTTTATGATTTTTTATAATTTTTTTATGATATTTCATAAAAATTTAATTTTGGACACAAATCAGTATTTCTTATAAAAAAAGTTACATTTTTGGAAAGGTATTGAAATTATAGAAGGGGTCTATTCTCTGTGATTTTAATTTATATGAAATTATTTTGCAAAAATAATAGATCTTTTCAAACTGGTCTTTTATGATAAAATGGGTCACTAGGGCACAAATTAAGGAATTATGATCTAAATTTATTTTTATAGGTACCCTTTGACATAAGAAAGCTACAGTCCAAAATTCATATTTTTATGATTTTTTACGATTTTTTATAATTGTTTTATGATATTTCATTAAAATTGAATTTTGGACACAAATCAACATTTCTTATAAAAAAAGTTACATTTTTGGAAAGGTCTTGAAATTATACAGGGACTTTATTCTTTGTTATTTTATTTTTTCTGAGAAATATTTTCAAAAAAATAAAGATCTTTGAAAAAGTTTTCTTTTTGTGTGTTCTTTCTTGATTTCTTGGGATTGAGAAAATGACTAATGGCCAAGAGGATAATTAGACACATACCAGGTGCTAGAGCATTAAGAGCTGCCAGAAGGAGAACCATCAACTATTGATCACAACAAAGGGCTATTCTCACAATCATAGCTAACGATCAAAGTGAAGCAAACATGAGGTACATTGATTCAATTAACAGATTCACAGGTAAGTATAAAGTCACCATTAATTTTAGCAATCTCAACAATCCTAAAGTTTCTAGATATTTTGCTATTTTGGATTGAAAGCTTTCATTTCTGAAGATTCTAAACACTTTCTTTGACAGGTACAAATCGAGGAGGCAAGATAACAATACAACTTAAAATTCATTCACTTGTCAATTTGGGTTTAAAAAGAACAATGTTTGTCACACATCTTACATCTCACATTTCAAAATTGGACTTAAAATTGACATGGGGACTAAAATTGAAAAAGGCAAAGAATTTCTCAATTTGGTGCATTAAAATTGAACAAGAAATCAACACCTACTTTTGGGCTTAAAATTGAACACTTATGCTTGTATGGTGGTGTAGCTTAGTTCACATATCAAAATTTTGGAGCTTAATCGATTTACCTCGTGTCTTGAGTTTTGAGTGCACTTGTACAAGCTGTTAGATTAGAAACCTTTGTACTTTTTAGAAAGGCTTGTCTGGGGAATGTGCTTCTTCCTCGGAGAATGACCTTAAACCATTAATCCTTCTAATCGGTATATAAACAAGGCACGAACCAAAGTTTCATCTTATCTAGCCAAGCTCGGGCGAGGTGTGTTGGTCATAGTCTGGATCGAGTGAATATCCCTAAGGAGCCAACATGATCAACTAGGCTCTTAAGTGAGCCACACACATGTACAAACCAATTGGAGAGACACCATGGACCCTTACTACAACTTTGATTAATTAGAGGCCAACCTATTTTACCTCCGAATAGGTACCTTATTATAGTGCAAGGGGTTGCAAAATTTCACCCCAAGATCCCCAACATATGTGTCCCACGGTATTTGTGTAGTGAAAGAGATCTTCACTTCATGACAACAATACCTGGAAATGGAAAAAACACGGGCACCTACGTCATGGACCTTCTTTTCCTAGTAGTGTGACAATTTTTGTGTGAGCTAATGGACATTCAAGCATTGGGCCTATAACATTGTATTCTAAAGACATTGACCTAGATTAAATCTAACTATTCATTGTTGAGACCTCATGATAACCTTGCAACTTGAAAAAGTTGTAGAACATACACATTGTCAGTCTTCATTCTTCAAAACATAGTGTCTATTGTGCTTGTTTCTTTGATCAATTTTTGAAAATGCAAAACAAAACATCCAAACTGTCAAAATGAGTCAAACGTGTTAAAGTATAAGGTTGTCAAAGTCAACTGTCTTGCAAATTAGAAGCATTGTTCCAAAAATATCAAAATGTTCAAGTAGTTATACCCATCTCTTAGTCTTTTTGAGAGTGTTTCCTATTTACCATAATTGCCCGCATTGTGCCGCAATTGAAGGAAGTTTTCTGTAGTTAACTTTTTTATTGCCGCAATCATACTATTTATTACTACAATTGGTGATAAACTATCGCAATCAACCATTTACTTTGCCGCAATTGGTGGAGTTGTACCGCAATTGACCAGAGATAAATTACACCTATTTTTAACCTAAAAAACCTTGAGAGAACTCTTCATTTGGTGTCCAAAGCTAGTGCCCATCCCAGGAAAATGCGAAGAACATTCTATGAATCTCTAAACATCAAAGATCATCCCTTCTCTGAAAAGCACGATTATTGTCAAATACAGTGTTAGTTCGAAAGCTCAAACTTAAAATACCTTGATCTCATCATATCAAAAATCATCATCCTTATCAAATTGACTTTGTCCAAGACAAAGGTCGACAAATCTTATCTTTTTACATCATCACCACTTTGAGATCAAGCTATATCAAAATCTATCCCTAGAATTACTCTTGTCCTAAACATAACTCGGACTTCCTTAGAAATGATATTCTTCTTTGTTTTCTTTATACCACTTGTTTTAATTACAAAACCTGGACCACACTATGTCTCAAACACCTCATGGAGGGCCTTACACAAGGTCTAAGGGTAGAACACAACCTGATGAGTCATATATCAACTGATTCCCCACTTGGGAAATAGAGCAAGAGAATGATCTTTTCATAAATACTAGTTCTACTCTATTCCTTGAACAACCTCGTGGGGAAGCTCTTTTCCAAAATGTCACAGAAGAGGAACTAGAGGATATAGAGCAAGATTCTTATTCCACACAAGTAGTTAATGCTATTGTAGAGAGGAATCCTGAATGCTTTTTAGCCATGCTGATAAAGAAAGGAGTCAAGCTCCCCGCTGAATTCAATGTATCAACCATATGGCCTGAAAACCCTCTCACAGGTCAAAACACTACTCATCCTCCTCAGATACTACAGGTTGTCTCTCAAATCTTCCCACAATTGGTATTACCCACATTAAAACAGACAATACCTAGTCAAACCAATGACATGAACTAGGCTAGCACATCTTCCACTCAAAACATGACAGGCTCACAACTGAGTGCACTTGTGGTTACTAGTATGTTCCCACCTTCGGTCACATGGCCGGGGCAATCAAGCTCTCAAGATACACCAAACATCAACTATTCTAAAACTATGTCGCTACTGCAGTCAACTCATACTAGTCTTGGGATCAATACTTCATGCCCATAGGGATCCATATCTATAGGCACAACTTACAGTCAATGCCCGCCCAAGCCTACACCTTTGCCCATTCTGACATCAATCCAACCCCCACAACAACAACCCCAACTTTAGTTGTCTCAAATCCAACCCCCACAATAGCAACCCCAGTTTCATTTGCCTCAATTCAAACCCCCACAATAGCAACCCTAGCTTGAGTTGCCTCAAATCCAACCCCTGTAGCAGGAATCCCAGCTTCAGTTGCCTCAGTTTCAAACTCAGCAATAGCAACCCCAACCTCAGCAACAGCAATATCAACCCCAATTTCAAATACAACAACAAACACACCAAAACCCACCATGGGCTACTCATGTGCCCCCATTTCCAAATCACTCGGTGGGAAACCAATATCAAGTCCCCAGGATGAAATCCTATGTTCCTACTCAAGGGACACAGAGGCGCAGCCTCATACCCACTACAACATAGAGGAATGTCCTCATACATCAACCTCAATATCAAACGGACATGTTAATGCAACAATTGCAAACCCTTCAAACCCAAATGATGGATATGCAAAATCAGGGGCAAACTAAATTCTACACCACAGAGGATTTATACCCATACCCCTTTGACCATTCTCTCCACATGTCTTTGTTCCCAAATCACTTCTCGATACTGAAATTCGACAAATATAGGGGTAGTACCAATCCTATTGAACATATCTGAGAGTTTTTTGCTAGTTGCATTGAAGTCACCCATGATGAGACATATTTAATGCGAATGTTCCCACAAAGCTTGGCCGGGCCAGCAATGGAATGGTTCTCACATTTACCTCATGGCATTCAGTCTTGGGGTGAACTGGCTAAAAAGTTCATAGCTCACTTTCATCATAACATCGAGTGCAAGGTTAGCATCAAGGACCTTTGTCATATCAAACAGAAAGATGGAGAGTCTTTTGTGAACTTCCTAGAGAGATGGAGGAATACGGAAAACCACATAACATATGATGTGCCCGAACAAGACTTAATAGTCATGTTTTTTGTCAATCTAATTCCAGACATGTCATTCACAATAGAGTTACAGTTAGCTCCAAACTTCACACAACTCATCGAATGAGGGGTTCATTGTGAGAAGAACTTAGTCAAACAAGGAATCCTTGCAGATCCACCACAAATGAATACAAACAAAAATGCAATGGACAAAGCTAAGTGGTGGAACAAAAACAAAAATGTCACTAGCGATGGTGTCATTGATGTGAAGACAGTCAACTATGCACAACCCAAGGTGTCACTGCAAGGCACACCTGTGGCCAACCAAAAACCCACAGGGTCCACTCAACAAGCATACACCCAAAACCAACCTCCCCTTATACAAGCGGTGGCTGTGTCAAATAGTCAACAACAGAATCAATGTAGACCACAGTTTCAATTCTAGCAATGAGGTTTCACACCATTAGGAGAGATGATAGAATCATCTTTACGCAAGTTGATACAATCAAACACTATCACTCTCCCTGAAATTAGAGACTTCAAACAGGATGTGAACAAACCAAGGTGGTATAATGACAAGGATTTTTGTGAGTTTCATTAGGTGAAAGGGCACAAAACATCTAATTGTTACCGATTGAAACACACTATCCAAGATCTGATTGACATAGGGGTCATCAATGTGACAAATACCCAAACCAAAGGCACAATTGATCACACTATCTTCAATGATACCTTCCATGATCACAACAAGGGAAAAGCCTCTGGGTCTGGTGGACAAGAAAAACAAGTTAACTATATGTATGTCAACAGTGATAATGTTATCAATTGCCTCAATCCTTCAGATAGTGATGTGGCTACAATCACTATCAAAGACCAAGGTAACAAATGTGTTGTAACAATGCATTGCACCCGAGTCATGTTGCAAGGAGTACCACCCTCACCTACTGTATCTGCCAATACTAAAGCAAAATTAGATCCATAGCCAAGCATAGTGGATCAACTAAAGTGCACACCTACCCAGATCTCCATGTTTGACCTATTGCACATATCTCCACAGCATAAATTGGCACTTGACCAAGCCCTTTAGAATGCAGCTATCCCAAGGGACATAAAACCTAAGAGATTCCAAAAAATGGTCAACCATATATATTCTAACAAACATGCCACATTCACAAACCATGATGTGCCACCGCATAAACCCCTGCATAATGATCCTTTGCACTTACTTGTCCAAGTCCACAAAAGTGCTATCCATAGAGTCCTTGTTGATGGTGGAGCTGGGTTAAATATCTGTACTCTAAAGTTAATCAAGCAACTGGGCTATTCATAATCAAGCATTAATGTCATAAGGAGGATAAATATCAGAGCTTATGATGAAGAGGAAAGGTCCTCTAAAGATATTATCATTCTACCTGTCCGTATCAGTCCAGTGGTCAAAAATACTCCCTTCTAGATCCTAGACCTTGAGTTGGGATACAACATGCTACTAGGGAGACCCTGAATACATGAAATGCAAGCCATACCTTTGAAATACCATCAATGCATCAAGTTCCCACACCGGGGAGAGGAAATCATCATAGAGGGAGATCCCAATTCTTTCCAATACTGTAATGTGGTCCAAATCAACACTAATAACCAGGTACCATCAAACCAAGATGCAAGCATCCCATCCTCTTCATATTCGAATCCCAAGGATGTCACACAGACAGCAGGAAAGATAGTCATTAACCAGGATGCAAGTATTCCCTTCTCTTTAGATTCAAATCTTAAAGATATCACACAGAAAGTGGACAAGATATCCATTATTGACAAGGGTTGTGGTGAATACAGATATGAAGAGGCTTTTACCATCACGCACATGCCTCAGAGCCCAAGAACTTATGGCATGCCACAACCTGTTATTATAATAGAAACTCCACAACCTATTTTATTTAGATGTCTTCCCACAACCTTTGTAAAATGGGGAGACATAGCAGAAGAAAATCCATTTGAACAAGACTTCAGTACCTGGTTATACCAAGACTCACCAGAGACAATCCGACCACCCCTACCCCTGTTAAACTATGGTAACGATTACATAATGTTACAAAGATTTGGGTACAATGGTACAACTAGTCTGGGGGCAAGGCAACGAGGCTTAATGGAATTGTCTCTCCCACCAACCCAGAGAAACAAAAGAGGGTTGGGCTATGGGAAACTAGGAACACATCTGGTGATCCAAGACATCCAAGTAGATCAAGAACAAATAGCAAAGATTCACCGGGGGCACAACATAGAACATGTCTTGATAAGAAAAATATTAGCATAGGTGTTTCCTACTGAAGAGGGAACCACACAAACCCAAATAGACCTACATAGAAATCAATGATAAAGAAGGAAGTGAGACATCTGACGAGCGTTCTATTGAGACTGACTCCCATGAGTATGAGTGGAGATCCTTTCATGACTCTGAACCGTCGATCCTAGATTATTCCCCTCAGTTAGACACTATCATAAACCTAGAAGTCTCATTTGACCAACTGACCATTACCGAACAACCCTGCATAGATAAGCATGTCATTTATCAAACCTCAAGTGGTGCATCCACATCACAGTCTAGTTTTGTGGGAACCACATTTGTAGTCCCTTTCAATCAACTAGAGTCAAACAACCATGAAAGTATCTATCTTGTACACCCAGATCTAATAGAGTGGGATCAACAAGGACCCCCTGATTTAGATATCTTCAAGAATGATGAGGCTATTTCTTATTTCATGGGACTTAGGTAAGGTATTCCATCAGGAGACCACAAGGAAGGCTTCTCCATTGACCTCGATAGAGTGGTATATTTTGGGGAGGCAGCTCCTCTTTCCAGTCTAAAAAATAAAAAAGAATAAAAGAATGATAAAAAGCTAAAACAAGACGTATCTTCTAGAGAAAACCTCACTGAGGTGCTAGAAGATGGAAAGAAGGAACTCCTCCCCTTGATAGAGGATAAATCGGCATTACTAGTAGAAGAAATAGAGGAAGTCAATTTGGGAGATGACAAGAACCCAAAGAACATATACTTGGAAAAATCACTCACCCCTAAGGAGAGAGAATAATTTATCAACTTCTTTAAAGCAAGGATGATCAATTTCACATGGTCCTACTCTAATATGCCAGGGTTAGATCCAGAGCTAGTACTACACCATCTCCCATTGCTACTCAATGCCAATCTTGTCAAATAGAAGATGAGAAAGATGCATCCCCATGTTGCATTGCTAGTCAAAGCAGAATTGAAGAAGCTCCTGGATGCTAACTTCATAAGACCTATACCATATGCAGACCGGATATCTAACTTGGTACCAGTTACAAAGCACAGTGGTCAGATACGGATTTGCACAGACTTCAGGGATCTCAACATAGCTTGTCCCAAAGATGACTTTCCTTTACCCAACATTGATATGATAGTAGATCTAACCTCTGGAAATCAAATGCTATCACTCATGGATGGCTTTTTAGTGTATAATCAGATAAGGATCGCACCAGAGGACCAATATAAAACAACTTTCACATGTCCTTGGGGCACTTACTATTGGAACATCATGCCATTTGGTCTAAAGAATGCCAAAGCAAAATATCAAAGGGCTATGAAAACTATATTTCATGATCTCATCCACAAAATAATGGAAGACTATGTGGATGACATACTAGCCAAGTTGATGCTTTGCAAGGATCATCTACAAGTATTGGGACCAATCTTTGACAGAATGCAGGAATTCAAGGTCTGTCTAAACCCAAAGAAATGTGCATTCGGTGTCATAGAAAGAAAGCTACTGGGGTTCATAGTGTCACATAGAGAAATCAAAGTAGACCCGGCGAAAGTCAAAGTAATATTGGACATGCCTCCACCATCGAACCTGAGGCAACTAAGAGGGTTACAAGGAAGGCTCCAATCAATCAGGCACTTCATAACTTAGCTAGCAGACAAGTTCCATCGATTCCAACATCTATTACACAAAGACATCAAATTCACATGGACAGAGAAATGCGAACAAGCATTCCAAATATTCAAGGACTACCTTCTCAAGTCTCCTATATTGGTGCCACCGGTCAAAGGTAGACCATTTCTTCTGTACATCTCAGTGACAGAGTCAGCATTAGATGTACTCTTGGAACAACATGATGATGCAGGTAAAGAGAGGGCCATCTACTATCTAAGCATAATGTTAGTTTGATATGAGCTCAAATGTATGCCAATCGAGAAGTCATGCCTTGCAGTTGTCTTCGCTTCCCAGAAGATGAGACATTATATGTTGAGTCACCAAACAAAGTTGATCACACATATTGATCCTTTAAAGTACCTCCTAAGCAAAGAAGTGCTCACTAGATGATTGGTGAAGTGGGTAATGATCTTGAGTGAGTTTGACATTGAGTACGTAGATAGAAAGGCCATCAAAGGACAAGTGATCACAGATCAAATAGCAGAGGCACCCATTCAGGACCATCAACCTATTATTTCTGACTTTCCTGATGAATCTATCATGACACTACAACCAGTGATCAAGGTATGGCAACTATTCTTTGATGGGTCATGCACAAACCATGGTGCAGGGGTGGGGATAGTGCTTATCACTCTAGATCATGATATAATTCCAAAGTCTTTCAGACTCAACTTCCCATGCACCAACAACATAGAAGAATGTGAGGCACTGGTCATTGGTTTAAAAATAGCAATTCAATAGAGAATCAAGAACTTTAAGGTCTTTGGAGACTCACAGTTGATCATCAGTCAAGTCAACAATGATTATACGATCAAAGATGAGAAGCTCATACCATATAGGGCACAGATATAAACACTACACACCAAGTTCCATTACATCTTCTTCAAGAAAGTCTCACTAGCACAGAACAAAGGTACAGATGTGATGGCTACCATAGCATCATTGATTGATATTCCAGGAAATGAAACAAGATTATAATTTCTAGTATAGAAACTCTTGGTGCCATCACACCAAGCATCTATCACAGAATCAACATGCATCATTGTTGTTCCTGAATCACCATGGTACCAAGATGTCAACTATCTCCAAAATAGTGTCTTACCTCCCAGCTTGTCTAGGAACCAGAGAAAGTCCCTCATCCACCAAGCCTCTAGGTATACCATCCTCTCAACTACTTTATACAAACAAAGTCTACACAGAATGCTACTACGATGTCTCACTTCCACAGAATCCTAGAAATCTTTGTATGAGGTACATGAAGGAATTTGTGTAGCCCATGGAGGTGGCAATGACTTAGCTAAGAAGATCATCTGCATGGGATACTATTGGCCCACAATAGAGATAGATGCACACAAACATGTACAAAGGTGTAGACAGTGTCAGATTCATGGAGACCTCATCTATCCACCAGCCCAGGAACTAAATCCTATCACATCACCATTGCCATTTTCCATGTGGGGATGTGACCTAGTGGGAAAAATTACACCTTCTTCAACAAACATACACAAATATATCATAGCAGAAACATAGTACTTCATTAAGTGGGTGGAAGAAATTACACTTACATAACTAGAAAGAAAATAGCAATGTTCATACTTAACCACATTATCTATCGATACGGGATCCCTCAAACTATCATGACAGATCATGGTACACCTTTCCAGAATAAGGATGTTGAAGAGCTATGTGAACAGTTCCATATCAAACAAGGGTTCTCCTCATTTTATTACCCTCAAGGGAATGGCCAAGATAAAGCTACAAAAAGGACAATCTTGAAAATCTTGAAGAAAATAATGAACGAATCAGGATGAGACTAACATTTACAACTTAGTCTTGTATTATGGGCATACAGAACTAGTGTGAGAACACCTATATGAGCCACTCCTTTCTCCCTAGTCTATGGATCAAAGGCGGTATTACCCCTCAAAGTGGAAATCCCATCCCTAAGGATATCATTAAAGAACCTATTTTCAGATGAAGACTACAAAATAGCAAGGCTTAGTGAACTGGAGTTACTAGATGAAAGAAGACAACATGCCTTCAACCACTTACAAGGCTATCAGAATCACCTTAGAAGAAACTATCACAAGAAGGTGAAGCCATGAAAATTTGAGGTAGGAGACCTTGTCCTCATGGAAAATAAAAAAAAACAAGCAGAGCGAGTCAAACCTGGAAAGTTTGAACCTAACTGTCTAGGACCATTTGTCATTATCAGCTCTACCTAGAGTGGGGCATCCATACTAGCAAGACCAAAAGGAGATCTTCTCCCCAGATACATCAACAACATGCATCTCAAGAGGTTTTATTCCCGAGGTCTCTATGGTTAAGGCACCTATCTACATATCCAGAAAATACCAAAAAATTAGAAAATATAAAATGTTACCTTGGTGAAAACCTGGCAATCAGGCGCCTTGGCGACAACAAAAAATTAAAAAAAGTAAAAAAAAAAGTAAAGATTAACAAAATTGCTCTCTCAGTGAAAACTTGGCAATTAGGCACTATTGAGTAGGTACCTTGGCGAAAACCTAGCAAATAGGCACCAAGTGTTCAAATCTAGCTTCACCATCAATAAGATCCACAATTAAAAAGCTTGAGTACACTTTAAATGCAAGACTGACTACACAAGCTATATCCAGAAGCACACACCCCTCTGAGCACCAAGCACTTACCCATGGTTAATACTGGTCCACCAGACTAGGGGGCGATTCTAAATGTCTTGAAAAAATACCTAAAAAATCAGAAAACTCATCAAAAAATCCAAAAAAGATAAAAAATGTTTTGAGAAAATCAATCTTCATCAAAAACATTCAAAAATTTGCAAAATCCCAAGCAATAAAACCAACTCGATTATCAAGAGAGAAAAGGGTGATCACGCTCAATCAATCAATGTCACAATCATGAGCTTTACGAATCAACATTGGGCTCATCTGACATAGCTTTATCAATCTATCAACTCAATTAGCAAGCAATTGGTGAACAAGCCAATCTATCAAATGTCACAATCATGAGCTTTGCAAACTAGCATTGGGCCTATCTGACACCACTTGATCAGCTGCCAACACAATCAAATCAATCAATCAAATCATATCAATCATCTTACACAGTGATGGATACGCTCAAACCAGACAGGTTAGTCTTATATGAGTAATCTATTACTGAAACCAGACACACTCAAGCAATCAAGCCAATCAAGCCTATCCAAAGAATCCAACTACATCGAGGAACCATCCAAAAAATGTTGACTAGGTCAGTCAGTCAGTCAGATGTTAGTCTATATTTCACAGTTATGTTCTTAAGCTACTCTAGGATACACCATGGGAGGAGAGTAGCTATGATAGATCATGACTTATTTTCTTTGATTGCTATTTGTTGAATGTTCACTTTGATTTCAGGGCCATGATGATTTAGGATAAATGCGGTAGGCACTATCACTTATCTGGCAGCCACACAGTTCCACGATTTGAGCTTAACCCTGGGAAAGAATTGGACATTCCTTTTCTTTTATTTTTTCTTGTTTGGTTTTATAGAATCAAGAGCTCGTAGTGCTATTCAGATGGACTCTGAGTGTTTTTGAGTTCTATCTTTATTTCTATGGTCTTTCCCTTTTTATGTTGCAAACAAGAGCTCACGATGCTATCCAAATGGACTCTAGGGGCATAGGAGTTCTATCTTGTTTTCTTGTCTTTCCCTTTCAGAAATCAAGAGCTCACAGTGTTATCTAGATGGACTCTGGGTGCATAGGAGTTCTATCTTGGTTTCTTTGTTTTAGATTAATTTAGAGGACAAGCGGTATCCAGATGGTCAATATCTGGGTGCTTTTG
>MU224024.1:1066129-1076910 GCA_018584345.1 Thuja plicata | reverse complement strand
GAATTGCTACCGATTGTGGGGTGTCATGGGGCATCACCGCCACGACAGCAGGAGGGGTTGTGCCCTCTTCGTGCCTCCCCACAATCCCAATCCCCATGCGGGTATATCAAATAATGTCCCCCACCCCCCAATTTTTTAAACTTAAACCTACAAAAACATAAGTCAATGTAATTCGTGGGCCAATAAAAAAGAAAAAAATGCCTTTTTTATTTGTGTTATGGCATGAGATCTCAAGAAAAAAATCACAAACAGAGACTTGCAAATTTTGCAGAGGCACCATACAATTTTGTTCATAAATGTAAGTATGTATATATTTATGTAAATATGTATATATATTTATGTATATACACGAAGCACTTCTCTTTTCTTTGCCTCCATGAAAACCTGCAAATGAAATCATGAAGAACAAAAAATAAGACCAGCTAGGGTTTGGGTTTTGAAAAGAGAAAGAGAGAGGAGGCAAGAAAGAAAGAAAAATCATGTTCTGGGTGTTGAACATCTCACCCTAACCCTAATTTTGAATTAGGGTTAGGGCAAGAATCAAAATTTTCAAATCCTTCTTTTTCCCTCTCAACTTAATGACTCTTTTTACCATTTCTTTTTTAGAATGTCTTTTTATGGGAAGAATTTATTGGGGTTTTAAATTTAATCTCATTTCTTCTTTTTAATATATTAAAATGTGGAATTATTATTATTTAGTTAACTATACTTTAAAGAATTTAATATTGCTCATTATAACAAAAAAAGGATGTGTAATCAAAATTAGCTATATAGGATTTTAGTTAGAAAAAAATATTCCCTATTAATAATTAAACTTGACATAGTATAATATTTGAGATTCAACCTAAGTTTTATAGGACAATTATTTAAAGATGAACTTTTAAACAAAGAAGATAGCTGATATGTAAATAATCCCTTGTGGTTGTTAGTGGCAAAATATTATTATTTAAATTAAATAGGTCATAATTAATGACAAATTCATAATGTTACTTTTATGTGGCCAGTATAATGGTCATTATAAAAGTAATATTATAGATAAACTTTTAACATCGTAATTTATTTTTTATATTTAAAGTAAAAGATTAATGATTTTAATTAAAGAAATTTGGGGTTTAATATTATTAATCTATTATCCAATTAAACCTTTCGGCTACCTTGGGAGAAATTAGTATTTGTGTGCGACGTAAATGTGCACCTTAAAATTTGGGATGCTAACCAACCCTAAGGAATTTAATAACATTTAGATTTAATATGAGGATTAAAGTACCTTAGTTGTCTTTTATTATTCTATTAATTAATCATACAATTAATTTAATGACATTATTATTTCAAAACCTTTTTTAACCAAACCATTTGATTTTCCATAGGGGCGAGGGATGTTAGCAAGTATAAACCTTGTCATGGTTCCCCTCTTAGTAAACCTCAACATCCCTCTCTCGGAAATGGTAAACTTAAACATGTAAACATTCAACTTTATGATATCAATTTGTAGACCTGACTTAGTCAAATCTTGTACAACTGTAAAACTCTGTATCTTAGTTGAAATCTTATCCTTAAAACAAAACCAAAAATTAGTGCATTTTTTGTGCTAAGTTTTGGGCATGACAGTATTTCCCAGGTAAGTTGATGAACAGTATTGAATTCGTTAATCAGTTACAATGAAAAGCTAACATATCTCATTGAAGCATCTACTAAGAAGATTTATAATATGCTAAAAGATAATTCATTAATTCTTAAATGCTTAAATAAGTTATGGGGCCTTGAATGGCTAGACTCTAAATGACAATGTATCCTTGACTTCCATTGGCATCAACCTACTGAACCAAAAAAATGTTTCTTTAGATGGATTGTGTTTCTTAAGAAAATTGTTTGTTGGCTCTATTTTATCTTTAGTGGTTGTTACTCCTCCTTGTTGTTCTTTGTGTCTTGTGCTTGAGACTATTGAACATATCTTATTTTCTTGCAAGTTTTTTTCTCTTGTCTGGTCCTTGTTTTCTGGCTTTCCCATTACTTGGAACTCTAGATCGGGTCTCACTTGGATTGAATTTATTTCTAGATTTTTTGATGATTTTGATGCTAATCTTAATAAGTTTTGATATTTCCTTATAGCTGAAGTACTTTGGCTCCTTTGGAAAAGGAGAAATGATGAATTTTTTCAATGTAAGAAGAGGGTACTTACTAAGTTAAATAAGAAACTCACACATTATTTCATTATGTCTCACATATTTGTCATCCTAGAAGTTCCTACATGAAGATTTATGATCCTAGTCCAAGAAGGTGTCATGATAATATACAAAGCTAACATTTAGTCATAACACTATCTCAATACTTACAGTGATATGTTAGATCAAAAAGAGTTGGACACTCTCAAGAAATTGATTAAAGATAAAGGTATAAATGTTGATAAAGAAAATGAGATTATGAAGACACATGGACCAAATGCTCCTAGTTGGGAAGCAGTGGCAGAGACTCCACAAGAAGTTGATCCTCCTCTCGAAGCTTATGAGACAGATTATGTGGAATGTAGTAATAATGTTATTGGGTCTTGGGAGCCCTAATTTTGTTGCATAACATATTTCTTCTCTATTTTTCTTATGTCCTTTAGATGTATAAAAATTTGGTCTATATTATTTATGGTGAATGGCTATGTAATTAATGTATAGATGAACAGTGATAGGTCAAGTTACTAGTCTAGTCCTTGATCAATTAAAACTTAAAATATTTTGATCTTGTTTAGTTTTTTAAACTATCTCTAATATATATATGACATATAAAGAATGGGAAAGTACAAGAAGGAAATATTATTTACACATTAAATATGTGGGAACTAAAATAAGATATGTGAGTGAAATGAAAGAAGAAGACAAAGTGTCAAAGAAAGATAATTCAATGTGAAAAAGGTCCAAAAGCATTCTGAAAAAAAAAATTAATTGACAACAATGCTACAACTACAAGAAAATAACTAAAAAATATACTTGATAATAAAAATAATGTATCTTAACAAAGAAATAATTTTAATATGATAAGAGTCTAAAAATCTAATTTAAAAAGCTTTAAATAATTGTTTAAATTATTTCAATATCAACATACTACTTGTACTATATTCATAATCTCTTCTCATGAGGATTATCACATAAAAACAATAATTGAACATTTCCTCTTTTTCACTTATGATATTATAAGGGAGGAAGAACTTAGTTATAGAATCCTAAGATAATCGTATAAATAACCCTATCATTGATATACATTATCCTTGATTTTAATTAGCTAGATTAAGGAATATCTTTGATTGGTTTTCTTATACAATAATTTATTTTCTCAAATTTATTCATTGTATAAAAGAATAATTACTAATTAGTAATATACACATCATATATACATGACCACACTAATGCTCCTATTAAAGTATAATTTTAGGAATGTTATGCAAAAAAGGCATCTAAAAGGGTAGAAATGTGTTAACATACAAGGTTTCCTAAGGTGATCATATATAAAGAAATCAATGTAGGAGGGATTATGAATCACCCTACAAGGATAAGTACCTATATCCTTATTAACTCTCAAAGATCATGCTTAACCTTATTAAGGGGTATATGAATGATGCCACTAATTTGAAACTTTGTGCAATAGTATTGAAGATCTGTCATGCTACAACTCTCAACTACCAAATTTTGTGTGTATATAATCTGATGTATTTTTTTTTCTTGATGTCCACCATCTTTTTGGAGATATATATGGAATTTGAATTATTTCTCTAAATTATAGTAAGTTGATGATGAGGATGTTAAATTATGAGGATGTTTTCAATCTAAATAAATAAGTATCTACATGAATAATTTCTTTGTACTCCAATTCCATGGATGAAATTGATATATCACATTGCTAATTTGTACACTAAATAATGAATAGACCGTGATTAGAAAACATATCTCAAAGTGGATATTTCATTAACACTATCACTTATCTAATATGAATATTTTATCCTACTACATATATCACACCTAAGGTAAAATAATGAATATCAAAAGAATGAGTTCATCTAAATAGGAGATAGTCAAATTAATGGATTTTCAATGAAGTTCATATGGTTAATTCATTCATTGAGAAACTCTTTCAACAAAATATTGCACATAATTTTTTATTGGGTAGATGCAATTTCAATCCCTTCAAAACACGAGTTAGTTAAAATTTTAATATTTTTAAGATAAGAAGTGAAAGAAAATCAACACAAAAAGGAGGTGAGGGAATTCAATTTCTAGTTTAGTAGGATAAAATGAATTCATACCCTAAAAAAATATAATCAAGGAATCAATAAAGGACTATCAAAGACTAGTAATGATCCCAAGGTAGTTGTGTTGGAGAATTCACTCATTTTTCATGTAAAATATATTTATCACACTTTTTCTACACCATCGGTTATGCTTACTTAGGTAGAGTTTTTTACTTGGTATGCAAAGGGTATCCGAGCAGCCCAACTCGGCAACCCAGCCTGCCTTACCTTGGGCTACATATTGCCAAGTTGGGCTCCAAGAAGAGGTGAGTGGAGGTGAGAAAAACTCCCCTCTAGGGATCCATAGCCCATAAGTAGTCCACCTATTTAAATCTGAAAAGGGAGTCAAACATGAGAGCTATGGGGAGAAAACCCACAGGCCAAGCCAATTCATCTAGTCGGCCAGTCTTTACTTACGCTGATTTTTATTTAATTCATTTTGCATCATTTACTATAGATAGTTGGTGATTGATTATACACTATTTAAGACTAAATGAATAGGTTTTATAAACCTTCAAAATTATTGGGTCAAGAAGAATTAATTAATGTAAATAATGTGTTCACAATTACAAAAGTGCACCCCACTCAGATGTTATATTTCATTACTCTTATGGTAAGTGTAAGAAGTTATTCAAGATCTAGGTTAATATATATTATAACTAACATCTTTGAGTAATTATTAAAGTCATTTGTAAGATATGTGTATCTTTAATTGGCACTTCATGTTTGATGTCCTGAGGGATACACTTGGACCCCTTAATCATATATTTCAAACCAATTAAGCTGAGTTACAATTCTAAATATGGAGTTACTCTTGTAGAGCTTGAGGGAATAGTTTGGACTTGGATCATCTTGACTTGATTTTGGATCACTTTCTTTCAAGATTTTTGGATCTTCTTGGGTTATAGATTTAGGGATTAGGATGAAGATTTTATGTCATGTTTTATGTAGATTTTTATAACTTATCTGTTATATTTTGTGGTTCTACTTGATTTTAAGAATCATATTTTTAGCATCATTTTTCTTGAAGTCTCTTAGGTTGTCTAGACCTAGAATTTTATTATGTCTTCTTTGAGCATACCCACATTTGTATCTATTTATACTTTTCATATAAATGAAAGAATATTGTATTAGTGTAAATAGTGTCATATATCTAGTTAAGATATAATAGTTCAAGGATTGACATATTCACTCCTAGCTTAAGTTTTCTTAGGAAGTGTTATGCTTTTGTCTCATCTCATGTGGCTGAGACATGTGTCCCCATAATTTGACACATCTAATACATGTAGGTGAAATTAAAAATTTGTGTAACACTTTAGGCCAACTTATTAGCACAGGTGAATTTAAGTACTTCTAATTAAAAATTAATGTTGGTCAGAAATATGATCTAGCTAAGTTATATATGTGTCACAACTTTTCCAATTGGAAGTGTCTACCAAATACATGTTTTACACCACTTTGGGTGCAAGTAGAAAAAAAATATTTGGAAAAATTGATGTTTCAACAACTCCTAATCTTATTAATGATATTTTTTTAATATAAAAATACCCTTTTATAGACCTATAAGTGAATTTTTCTAATGGTATAGCTTTCAATATTTTAATCAGTTTTTTATTTTATTTCTATTTTGATTGAAACTAAGTCATCAACACAAAAATATAAGGTCAATTATCTTGTCAAGGAAAAATTAAAAAAATTAATTAAATTTTTTTTAAAAAAATATGATGCAATAGAGGAAAGAATCCATGTCAAGATGATATAATTCATTTCTATTTGGATAAATAGTTAAGACAAAAGGTGATGCCAAATGGAAAGAGTTATATTTCAATACACACAAATTTTTAATTTTATTTAAAAATATACATATGTAAAAATAATGAAAAGATATATCCATGCACTAAAGTTTCAAATTATTAATACAGTGAAAATAATTAAAGAAAAAAAATTTACTATATAAAGAGTGATGCTCGATGTAACTTTAATTTCAACATTTTATCAGCAACTACATTTTAGTGTTTATTTTATATTAAAAAATGTATATACATAATTTTTAAATTTTTAAAAAATAAAAACACAAGTACACTAATTTGTTTTGAAAATTTATATGATTTCAAAATTTTAAATATGTATGCCATCTTTTAGTGATTCAATTTAAAAATATGAATTAGTGTTGGTCATTTCCTTTATAAAAGTGTGGCTTTATACTTTTGCATATGTATACCTCCCACTTTGTCACACACTTTTCAAGCAAGCTTACAAGTATTTCACATTTGGAGGGGTAACTAGAGTTTTATTCCTACCTTCTCACCTCCCCATCCTTACTATATATTCAAGGTTAGCAATTGCATTTTATGCTCTTTATTTGTAGATGATAGACACACTAGTGTGACCATATTTATTCACTTGTGAAGGAATATCTACACACACTCTCTAATATTAGAGATTTTCAACATGGAATCAAAGCTATGAGAGCACATTATTTCTTGTATTGTAATTTTTTCTCATAACTCTACCATTAGAGCATCAATTTGGTAATTTTTTTAATTTTTACATCCTACACCTATTGTACAAAAAAATAAAAACAAAAACAATTTAGTAGAGGATCGTATTGCCTTCTATCTATTTTCCATTATTGGAAGATAATGTGTTTCAACAAAAAAAATGAGCATTTTCTCTCCTCTCCAAAACATTTGTGACATATTAGCCTATTTACAGGTTCCATCATGGACTATTTTTGTGTTGCAAAGCTTTCTCTGGTTCACAACATTTTATTGGCCAATTTTAAGGCAAAAATCTTAGTTTAGACCTATATTATATGAGTAAAAGGATCAATTTCATGGAGTAGTTTGGTTGGTTTGTTGTGATGGCAACTATATCGAGGAAGGTGAATATATTGAGGAAGAAAACTAAATTTTTGAACCATCACAACTTTTCCAAGCACTGCCAAACTACATCTTTAAAGGGTGGTAATTTTAAGTTTATCTTGCTTCATACACATTTGTTGGATTTTCTACACCATATTTCCAACAGTGCCAAGATTTTTGAAGAGACTCGGGGTAGTTTTTATGTAGCTATTATGTGGAAGTCGATGTTCCTTATAGATCACATACTGAGTTAGATGTATACACAAAGTTTTACATATTTTTTTCTCTATCATTGAAGGTTCCCAAGAGTTATACCCTTAGAATGGCTAGTGTGATTTTGAGTATATATGATCCATATATTTTTACAAATTAATTCTAGATAAATTTTTATTGTATTCTTACCATATGCAAGAATATGGCATTATCAAAAGCTTTATGATCCCTACCAATTGTTGGGGAGCTCAAGAATACAAAGGTGTGCTCGAGAGAAAGGGGTGTGTTTGTAAGTTCTACCAAAATTAGTGACCTCTTCCACAACACCTACTAAGTTTCCTTTTGAATCAATATTTTTACCTCACCTTTAGAAAATCACCAAAGATTCATCCATATCTACAACATTTTTCACATTGGATGACTCCCAATAGCTCCCATTTCTTTGATTTTTTTTCACACAACAAAGTTTCCCCTACAATCAACAAATGTAATTATTTTCTTTGACCAAGTCAACATTCCTAAGTCACCCCTTTAAGTCAAATTAGTTAATAGTTACCTTAGTGTTAATAATTAGCCCTAAATATTATCATTATCATTATATGTTATTTTTTAATTATAGTGACCCTATTGTTAACAATTAGTGTAATTATCAAAGTTCTTACAAAGGGGGGAATTTTTTTCTTTTTTGCATAGCTAATAAACTTGGCTTCTTTTTTTTTAGTCTAAATAGTCATTGGAAAGATCTTTATGTGTTCATTGTATCTTTTGGGTTTATGAATATTTTTTCTTAAATCTTAATGCTATTTTAAACTTTTAGTGAAACTATATTTAAAATAGGTCAATTTACAAAAATGTGTTTCTTTAATAACTTTTGATCAATAGCTCAAAATTGTGCATCATTTTTTTATTTTTCAAAAGTTAATATTTTGACATTTCTCGTGCATTAAACATATTTGCATTGTCAAATGAACTAAGTTATAAATTGCCAAAATTAGGGGGCACTCTAATTAAGAGACCAATTTGGACATTTTTTCTTGTTGAGTTTGTTGGTTCATGCAATCATGTCTCAAACTAAATCCTTTTCATTTGATTATTCTTTCTATTCCTCCTAATAATTTGAAAATCAAATGTGGATATTGTGGGAAGAAAAGGAATACAATAAATGATTGAAACCATCATAAAGCTGAAGAAATAGGGAAAATTATTTTTTATCATGTTATTCCCTTCCTTAAGCCTCTATTTCTACCACTTACAAAACCATCAAATAGTCTCACTAAGACATCTTGTGAGGTATCATTATTTGGAAATGAATAATGTATTCATATGGCTTGCATTGAAGTATCATGTCACACATTCTGTGATGCCACATGGAGATCCATACTTAGACCTAACTCATTTATGTGTTCCATACATTCTTCACATCATGATATTTTTATTATGTTTATAGATACACCTTATTTGGATGCATATCTAGTTGTAATTTCATATCTTTTTGTAGAATACCACCTTTCTGATTTGGAATATTTATTTTCATTTTTGTGTTATCTTTGATGAATTTTCATCACTATTTCCATATTTGGATCTTTCTCTTTCCTTTCCTACATCAACTTCTATCATGATATATTATTTAGATATTGATGATCATGTGTCATCTCATACTATTGGATTGTATATCATTGAGCATTCGTAACAGGCATAATTTTATTCTTTGGGTCATGTGTAGAATTCAAATACATTCAATGTACCACATGTGTGTTATTGTTTCTTTATAAGAGGATAAATATTGTTCAACATTCATGGATCATCTTCAAAATCCAATGGAAAGCATCTACCAACACCCAAGCACTATTTTTAGAGGAGGCTTCATGGTTTCTCTTCTCATTTATGTTTGGATGAGGTATATCCTCATATTCAAATTTTATGGAGGGGTAACATGACCAAGTCTCTTCTTTCTCTCTTATGGGGGGGATTATTATACTTGTGTTAGAAGTATTCCTTGGGGATTAAAAATTATTCCTTCTATTACTTCTCATATTTTACTTGTAGATTTGATTGCATTTTATCACCTCTTTTATAAAGGAGTTTCCTTCCATCTAGATTTTCTCCTTTTTCTTCTCTTTATAATATAATTTCATGAGTACTTAATATTGACTAGTAGTGAGACTCATCATCTTAAATATATTAATACACCCTAAGTTGCAATTAAGAATGGATGATAGTGTAAATAATGTCATTATATATCTAGTTAAGATAATCACCCTTCCATTATTTCCTTATTCGCACATAGCTTTAGTTGACTTCAGAATTTTCATGTTTTTGTCTCACCTCATGTGGTTAACATATGTGTCCTCGTTCTTGAGACATCTATTGCTTTCATAATTGTCACTTTATCACATTGAGGTGTCATAAATAATGATATACACATGAATATTGGTAGGCTCATCACTCCCCTAGGTGAATTCCTACTTTTCCTCAAGAAGTGAATGGACATTGGTTAGACATTAAATAATGTGATTTTTTCTTATCCTCTCTTTCATCAAGATATAAACCTTGTTCTCTCCATCATAATATGTTCCTTGTGATAACATGAATAAATAATTTTACAACATCTTCTAAATTTATTTCATAAATATAGATTACCCAATAATTAGTAAGACATTCTTCATTAGTCTTCATCATAGAAATACCTTCATAAAATTGTACTCTCTTTTTACAACTTGTAGCTATCCTATTCTTCACATTTATTGGATTTTGATTATCCATTCATTACTCTAACACCCTCTTGATTATCATGTAGACCTCTACATTTCTATAAAACTCCAACAAAAGTGTTCATCATCTCTTCTACTATGTAGTCAAATTGCATAAAATCTTATCACTCTCACTACTATGCTTCATTTGGAATCATGCTTTTAATTGTCTTCTTACTAGTTTCCTTCCTCTCACTATAATTATTTTTTCTCTTTAAGTTCTCTTCATAGGAATTTCCTATTTTCATTTTTTTCTTTGCATTACGACTATAACAGTTTAAATATGATTGTTGGTTACAAGCTCTTAAACATTTTATAGTTTGAATTAATATCACAAATATGTGGTGTAACACCCCAAAATTGGCACCTAATAATCCAATCAATTTTGGGGCATTTTCTTATCCTCGAAGTCCTATTGTACTAGGCAAATTCTTCCCCTAATTGACTTTAATTGACTAAGTTTCAAATGCAGAAAACCCAAATTTGCATAAATCTGACATTACATTTAATTCCTAAATTCTCAATTATTATTAGCTAAAAACCCCTATGATTAAATGATTTAATCCTAAAGTATTAAGTGCTTTTAATTAAATCAATTCCACCCCCTTTAGCTAATATACATAAAAGGAATTGAAAGGTTATTTAATTATTGGGTGAATTATCCTCAAAAAGGAATTCCATAAT
>MU224024.1:1025027-1040809 GCA_018584345.1 Thuja plicata | reverse complement strand
ACCTTAGATCTAAATTCCTTAAAGATTGGGCAGGCTATATTGAAGGAATTGGCAGATAAAGGAAAGAAAGTCATAGAAAATTGTATGGATAGAGTGAAGCTCACCTCTGAGCACACTAAAAAGATAGTAGAAGTAGAAGAAATGGTTGATAACATAAGAAAATCAATTGAAACCTTGACACAAGACATGAACATCTGCAATAATGTCTACCAATGGAAGTTAGATAAAATTGAGAAAGCAAAGTTAGAAATCAGCAAGATAAGGGTAAGGCAGACTCAGTTGAGGAATGCACTTGCGCCATCTCTAGCAGTTCTCAATGAGAACATCAAATAGATTGATAACACCATACAAACCTATGATCAAGGTCCTTGCATGGATCTAATGAAAATGGAGAAATTGACATATGCATTATGTGCGCATCTGCAGACAGTTGATGCAATGAAAGTCTTTTGGAAATAAGAGATTCAATCTCTTCAAGTTGTGTACCCAAAAGTCTACATGGAGTAAGAATGTTGAAGACTTAAAGTTTTTGCACACCTTTGTCATTAATGTCAAAGGGGGAGAAGTATATAGAATGTGTATATGTAGAGAAATATATATGTATATATCAATAAGTATTATGATATACAGTCATTTTTGTATGAAGCCATTTTGAGTAACTTAGCCACATTCCTTTGTTGCCATAAATGACAAAGGGGGAGATTGTTGGAAAGTTGACTTCCTAAGGAAGCATGACTTATTTTTTGTTGTCAATCATGGCAACAAAGTCATACTTAAGCTCCGTCATGAAAGGAAAATGACTAAGTGTGAAAACAGAGCAGATAGACACATACAGAGATCAGCACATCAGCGCACGTGTTAGAGATCACACCAGAGCATGCATTATTAGGTATATACTCTATGGTTTATATACATGCTAGATCCAAACACGTAGAGTATGAAACATCAATACCAAAAAGTTATAGGCAGATTAGTAAACCTGCAGTCCAGGAAATAGAGCATGGAAGCCGACTACAGTTTTGAGTAGCATGAATGATTTTATAATGTAATGGCTAAGCGCCTTTAGTTATAAGTTTTTTTTAATGTAATTAATGTTGTAGTAAACACACTTAGGCTGACTTGTTTGAAATCATTGTATATTTTTGTTTTAGGGCCAACTAGTGATTTGTTTTGGGTCGCGCCTATTCGGATTTGAAGATATAAGTATGTAATGTAAAGATATGTTACAAGTGTCAATTATGATGTAAGAAGAAGTTACAGAGGGATAGTATAATGAAGTCAAAAGATGATATAGCTCTTTAAAGGAGTAATAGCATCCGCGCATACACGAAACTAATCAGACAACAGTGTCATTACAGCAGTTCATTTTTGATATAGTGCATATCAACATTCAGAGGGTTGTAGCCTTCATCTTATTGGGAAGTGAGCCATACACCCCTAATAGGGTAATTGTAAAAGACTCCTAACAGGGTCAGACCTTTAACCAAGTCATTGTACTTAATTTGTAAAGACTATTTCTAATAGGGCAAAGGAACTTTAATAGGTTTATTATACCTAGTACAATATTTTGTGGGTACTAATCCCCACTGGAGTTTTCCTCTGATCAAGGTTCTCCGTAATCATATCATGTGTTATATTTTCTTATGTTATGTTTCCTTGGATGCACATTTGATATATGTTTAATTGGCTGAAATATAATTAATAGATAAACACTAATTCACCCCCCCCCCCCTCTCAGCGTTTCTAACACGGGTATTGAAGGATTATAGTGTTAACCGAGTTATACACTTAGTGTCAGTCGACCAACAANTATAATTAATAGATAAACACTAATTCCCCCCCCCCCCCCTCTCAGCGTTTCTAACACGGGTATTGAAGGATTATAGTGTTAACCGAGTTATACACTTAGTGTCAGTCGACCAACAATAGTTTACATTTTATGTTTAATTGGTTATATGCAGCCAACATAATTAAGTTTTATTATTTATTTGGGAGGTTATTCAGGCCAAATTGAAAAGGCCTATCATATATATACAAGGTCAAGTTTGGATTGAATGTGTGTGAATAAATATATGGCAGAGTTTTGATATGAAGAGTGAAGGCGGAATCAGATGGGATTCTGATTAAGGATAGAACATTCAGATAGAGATTCAATAGAATATTTTATAAGTGAGGATCCAGTTTAAAACCAAAGCAGAGATTTGAATTAGAAAATATAGTTTCTTTGTCGAACAGGTCAATCCATTGTTACTCTCTAACAATTGTAGTAGTGATCCAAATCTCTTTACAGAGTAGACTTAACATACTTTCATAAATCCTCTCACAAGGTGACATTCTACATTGAAGTGTTTGAAGACATCTAACAAGACCACTTCTTATAGGGTGATTAAATCTTCTAACAGGGTCACACATAACAGTGTGTTTTGTAACCTTTAATAGGGTTGGCTCCTAACAGGACTTACTTCAAAAGAGTGAAAAATAGTAACTAGTTGCAATTGGTGGTTTTCCCAAATTGGGTTTCCATGTTAAATATTGGTGTCATCTGTGTACATGTTATTTTCTTTATGCTTTATGTTTCTACACTTAATCACTAAAGGATAATCATAGTTAAAATCTTAAGTTTTCTTTGTTAACCGAGTAACATCAAAATATATTTGTTAACCAAGTAACAATGATAAGTTTGATTAAGACATCTAAGGGACTTGGATTTGTTTTTTGTTAACTAATTCACCCCTCCCCTCTCATTTACTCAACCCATTTCCAAAAATTGGTATTAGAGAATTTGGTGCTTTAAGGGAAGGTTTCAAGGCCTAAGCTAAAGATCATAGATGTCTTACAGAAGGGAGATCCCCAAGCTTAACAAAGACAACTTACCCGAGTATCAGTTGGAAGAGAAAAATAGAATGTTTGAGCATGGTGAACCAAGTGGAGAAAGCCCAGAATCAAAGAGGAAGGAGCCTATGCTTGCCAAATATGTGAGAAGGCATCATGCACCTGAGCAAATAATTGGAGATTAGACAAAAGGTATAATGAAAAGGAACAAACTTAAAGGTACATGCTTGCTTATTGAAATTGAACCTAGATCCATTAAAGATGAATTGAATGATGAAAGTAGGATAGAAGCCATGAAAGAAGAGATTGAGGAGATAGAAAAGAACAAAACCTTGACTCTTGTACCTAGACCAAAAGACAAGAATCTGATTGGTACTAAGTGGGTTTTCAAAAACAAGATCAATGAAAAAGGTGAAGTTTCTAGAAACAAAGCAAGATTAGTGTGTAAAGGATATGCTCAAGAAGAGGGTATTGATTATGGAGAAACTTTTTCTCCTATTGCAAGAATTGAATTAGTCATAACTCTTCTGGCATATGCAACACATAAAGGATTCAAGGTATACCAAATGGATGTAAAATCTGCATTCTTGAATGGAATTCTAGAAGAAGAAGTCTATATTGTGCAACCTGGAGGTTTTGTTGATCCTAACAAAAGAAATATGGTTTGTGAATTGAAAAAAGCCTTGTATGGAGTGAAGCAAGCTCCTAGAGCCTGGTATGAAAGATTGCATGGTTACCTAGTAAGTATTGGATTTTAGAGAACTAATGACAATAGTATCGTGTACATCAAAGAAGGAACTCAGAACAAGATACTATTAGCAGAGATATTTGTTGATGATATACTATTCACTAGATATGATGATTTATGCAAAGCATTCTCTGAAGCTATGAGTAAGGAATTTGAGATGTCTATGTTTGGAGAAATCAAATTCTTTGTTGGTTTACAATTTCATCAAATGAAGGATGGTATCTACATTACTCAGTCTAAATATTTCAAAGAGATACTAAAGAAATTTGGAATGGAAGATTCCAGACCAGTTGGGACACCTATGTCTACTGGACATAAGTTTTCTAAGTATGATGACTCAAATGAGGTAAATCAGACTACCTATAGAGCCATGATTGGTAAAATTCAATATGTTGTTCACACTAGACTTGATATTGCATTAGAAGTTGCTAATGTTGTAAGGTTTTCAGTTAATCCTAGAGAGAATCATTTGATGGCTATCAAAAGGATTCTAAGATATCTACAAGAAATAGAATTGCATTTCTCAATTTACAGAAGAGGTAGAGTATGTCACTGCAGTAGCAAATTTTTCAAATATCATATGGTTCAAATAGTTGTTGTCAAGTATGAAGGAGGAAATCAAAGAACCAGTTATTATCTACTGTGACAACACTAGTGCTATTAACATTTCAAAGAACCCTGTGATGCATACTAAGACTAAGCATATTGAAATAAAGTGTCATTTCTTGAGGGAATTGGTTCAGGACAAGGAAGTAAGGTTGGAATATGTGAATACTAAAGAACAAATTGCAGACATATTTACAAAACCTTTACCTAAGGTTGAATTCTTGTATCTTAGAGGAAAGCTAGGGGTGATTCCCCTAATTGAGGCTCACTAATGGACAGATTAGTGATGCATGAACCAAGATACATAAAATATAATACATATTGATGTAGATTTTTAGAGCTCATTGCATATGAATCAGTACATCAGGTACACTAAAATTTCATTGGATAGAGTCTTTGGCATTCAGATGTCAAAGAGGGAGAGATTATTGATTTCATTCCAAATAAATTATTAAAGGGAAAGATTGTTGATGACAAAGGGAGAAATTTTATCAAAAATAAAGATTGATGTAAGAGGGAGAAATCTGTATTTAAGTAATTATGAAGACAAAGGGATTTTTTTGGATGAAAATTGGAATGAAGCTAAGGACAATAATAAATTTCTATAATTGTTTCTATTGCTCTAAAATTCTTTGTATTATGACATGTTGTGTTGCCATCAATGCCAAAGAGGGATATTGTTGAATACAATTATTCAATTGTATATTGTCATTGATGTATACACAAATGTAGTGATGTTACACAAATGTCCATACCCAAACTGAGCATAGTCAGTGTATGCCAAGTTCTCTTGGGCATTGAAGAAAACCAAAGTTATTATCAGTTCTAACTGAGTTCACTTAGGCTATATAGTAACGGTCAGGCATTGAAGGATTACAATGTTAATTGAGTTATACACTTAGTGTCAGCCGACCAACAATAGTTTACATTTTATGTTTAATTGGTTATATGCAGCTGACAGACTTAAGTATTATTATTTATTTGGGAGGTTATTCAAGTTGAATTTGTCTATCATATATATACAAGGTCAATTTTGGATTGAATGTGTGTGAAGAAATATATGGCAGAGTTTTGATATGAAGAGTGAAGGCAAAATTAGATGGGATTATGATTAAGGACAGAGCATCTAGACATAGCTGCAATAGAATATTTGATCAGTGAGGATCTAGTTTAAAGCCAGAGCAGAGTTATGAATCAGAAAAGATAGTTGCTTCATCAAACAGGTCAATGCATTGTTACTCTTTAAGAATTGTAGCAGTGATCCAAATCTCTTTATAGAGTAGACTTAACAGTCTTTCCTAAATCCTCTCACAAGGTGACATTTCTACATTGAAGTGTTTGAAGACCTCTAACAAGGCCACTACTTATAGGGTGATTAAATCCTCTAACAAGGTCACACCTAATAGTGTGTTTTGTAACCTTTAACAGGGTTGGATCCTAACAGGGCTCACTTTAGAAGAGTGAAAAATAGTAACTAGTTGCAATTGGTGGTTTTCCCAAATTCGGTTTCCATGTTAAATCTTGGTGTCATCTATAAACATTTTATTTTCTTTATGCTTTATGTTTCTACACTTAATCACTAAATGATAATCATAGTTAATATCTTAAGTTTGCTTTGTTAACCAAGTAACAACAAAATATCTTTGTTAACCGAGTAATAGTGATAAGTTTGATTAAGACATCTAAGGGACTTGGATTTGTTTTTGTGGTAACTGATTCACCCCTCCCCTCTCAGTTACTCAACCCATTTCCAACAAGGCTTCCTTATATACAAGTCTAGGGCACAAAATTCTAGAGAGGCTGACATAGGAGAATTAAATTCCAATTAGGCCTATACCCCTAGAAGTGAACCTATATTAAATATCTTTTTAAGAGTTGTTACTTCAAAGTCTGAAACAGCCGACCCGGAAGCGAGAAATAATTCATTACAAACCCTGACATCTATAAATCTCTATAATTTGAAATTTAGACCTTGGGTCAGGTTCGAGCTTGACCCTGACCTAGGTTAGGGTCGAGGTCAACCTTGACTGAGAAGGTCAACCTTGACCTTGAAGTCAAGAACCTCAAAATCTCAAGGCAAGATACCAGGAATATGTAGGAGAGAAGTGGAAAATAGGGAAAGATAGGGGAAATACCAGATCCAAGTCAAAGAACCATTCAAGGCATTGGACATGACCCCAAACCACTTGTTGAAGGGCTAAACCAGTCCTAAATATAAGTGCTTCCATTTTCTGATGATATAGTTATCCCCCACTTTAGCAAGAGTATGGACTCGATGCAAACTTTTTGTAAAGGAGATCACAAAGAAAACATAATATTATTGAAATCAAAGGGACAAAGAAATCCTCAAGCCCCTAGGGACTCAAGTCTTTGTCAACCCCAAGATTTCAATAAGAGAGACATCACAAGTCAAATAAAAAGAGAGAGAGGGTGTGATTACCTCACCCAATGAGAACATATGTCCCATTGTGAATCACACAAGGAAACAGTGCAACTGGAAAGATGGAGATGAACCGCCTAGTGAATGTGGCTACTCACTAGTCAACCCATCAAGGATTCACCCTCAGGAATATTGTATTCCAAAAGAGCAAAGTTAAACCTAGAGAGATCCATTCTTAAGGATACCTTCCAACCTTAAGGGATCAAAACTTTTTAAATTGAAATTGGAGGGATCAAGAGATCCTATAAGGTAAAAATCCATGCTTTAAGGATTAGTCTCTAATTCATAAAGGGAAAGAAAAAAAGTTTTGAGTTTGAAAATATTTTGAAAGTGCGTGTGTGCAAAAAGTGAGCAGAGCATATGCCCCAATGTTAAATTCATTGCTAATACTTTAATAGGAGAAATGGCTTTAATGGAAACATAAACAACTCCACTGGTTACGTTTCCACTATTAGATGTCCCCAAGAGGAGACAAATCAAGGGAAATACCACATAAACATATAGAGACCACATAAGGGATCTACCTACCATGGGGTTAGTATGATCATAAGAATATAAGAATATATATATATATATATATATATATATATTATTGCAAATGAATTGACATCATTCCCTAAAGAAAGTAGAACTACAATCACAATGGAGGAAAGAAAATACAAGAGTTATGAAGAAGATTATTTTTGGACCACAAGATGGAGACCAAAAAGAACTAGTGCTACCATGTCGTAAATCCAAGCGGACTACACAAGGAAAACATTTATGAACAATAGCACAGGTAAAACATAACATGAAAACAACATATAGAAGAATAGAGATACATATAGAGGAATAATACAACACGTGTAATTCCTTTATCACCTTACACCAACAAAGTAACAAGGGTCGTATAAAAGAAGCTAACAAACATTTAGCAAACACATTATGGGAGAAGCACAATGCAATAGGAAAACACATAAAAGGTTACCATGGAGGACAAGCTAATCAAGTGCATGGCCTACTCTCCCCATCTTGGTCTATATCATTTAGGGAAGGTGGAAAAATTGAAAGAGGGACTATATCCAACATAGTAGGAATAATAGCCAGTTCCAAACAAGGATCCTCTTGAGAATCATGATGTTTGATACTAGGTGTAATTATCAATTGTGTTGAAAGCATATTAGGTAAATCAGTATCAATATTAATAGTCTCATATTCATCATTAGCATCAATAGAATCATCAAGAGTATCTTCTTAGTCAAGATTAATCAAAATAGAATCTAAGATACAAATATAATCATCATAAGCATTGATCTTAACATTGTTATTAACATTAACTTCTTCCAAAACATTAGGCATAGGCTAGTGAAAAGAAGGTAGATAACTTTGAAGAACAGAGGCATGGGCCTTAGCTTGAGCTTGACACTTTTTATGATGTTCATTGGCAGATTAGTTACATTTTGTCTTGTTTGAAATATGTTGAGAACTAGGAGGAACAACAATTGGTTCCTTCATAGGTTTTATAGGAGGATTATTAGGATTCTCAGTAGGCTGAAAAGAAATACTAGGAGCTTGATTAATAGAACTAGAAGCAATAGATTAATGAGGTATGGAAGGTGTAGGAAAATGACCACGGTTAAGATCCATCCAAGGCATGCTTAGCTCAACAATATTAATATGTTTATAGGATTGATATGAGAAAAAAAGTTTATTAGGTTGAGAAGAACATGAATTAGGTAATGAAGTCCAAAAGAAGTCAAGGGTAGCATAATCCCTAGGCCTAGAAGGCTGATATAAACTATGATTAATTGTTTTCACTCCTTCATCTTGAATTAACTTAATACACTTATGGATAGAAAAAGTAACGACATGTATGATAGTCAACCAAGGCAAACCAAGCTTAACTTGAAATGAATCAGAAGTAGGGACAACAATGAAGGTAGTGTCCACAACTTTACCACAAAGTTCAACGGGAAAGTTAATAGAACCAAATGATGGATAGAGAAAGCCATTACAAGTTTGGATCCACACATTAAATGTATTATAACAATCACGTTGTAAATTCTTTGAAAAAAGGTTTTGTTCAGTAATGACATTGACTAAGGATGTAGGATCAACAAGACAACCACGTGTAGGTATCTTAGAAATCCTAGCGTAAATATAGAGGGGACCATCGGGAGCTTTAATAGTCTCAGAATCATCAAAGGTGATCAAGATTTCCCTAGGTAATTTATTCTTAGGTTGTTTTTGAGGTTTAGGTTGAGGTTTCAGTTTAGGCTTAAGTTGAGGTGGAACTTGAACTTGAGGTTGAGGCAGAGGAACTTGAACATGAGGTTGAGATTGAGGCTAGGGTAGAGATACAAGTTTACACAAAACAACATGATCCACATGGTTAACAATATGATTGAGATCATCCATCTTTGAATCATAAACAATATCCATAGAAGATGGTTGAACAATGGTATTAGTATCATGTGTAGGCAAAGCATTCAGATATATTTGGAGGTTTTGATTAGGAGGAGAGACAAATTTGTTCCCACTACCATCAAAATTATCAATAGATAAATCATTAGAATTAATTAAGTCTTGAACCTTATTTTTTAGAGAATAACACTTCTCTATATCATGGCCATTTTGATGATGGTATTGACAAAAGGATTTAGGATCAAAGGATTTGGATGCCATCATAGTAGGAAGAATAGGTTGATTAGGAGGCAAAGTAGTCATATTAGAATTCAACAACTTACTCATAGTAGAATGTAAAGATTCAAAAAGAGGAGTAAACGTACGATTCAGACAAAAAGTAGTGGATGCAGAAGTGGCATTGTTGGATGTAACAACAACTTGATCAACAACTAAATTTTCTTTCTTATTCATCTTGACATAATTGTTAGGTTTTTGAAACTTGTTGGGATTAGGACCAGCATCACTCTTATCAACTGGAACATGATCCGTTGAAGTTTTTCTCTCAAATTGACTCACTTGTAATTGATAATGATGAAGTGCTGCACAAAGTTGTTGAAAAGAGGTAAATTCAGTAAATAGAATCTTATCTCTAATATCATTTTGCAAATTTGAAATAAACATATGTTGAATATCAATATCAGGAACAAGACAAGAAATTTGAGCATACAAATGCTTAAATCTACCAATAAATTTAGTCATTTTTTCTTTAGTATTTTGTTTACAATGAATCAAATCAATTAAGGACACTTGCAAACCAATTTTATTTTTGAACTATTGGATAAAGGAATTAGCAAGTTTTGGAAAAGAATCAATATAATAAGGAGGCAATTAACAATACCATTGCAAGGCCTTATAAGGAAAAGTTCTAGCAAACAACTTGGATAAAATCCTATGGCCATGAGCATAGTCACTACAAAGGATTTTAAATGTTTTAATATGAGTGACAGGATCTCCCTTACCATTATAATTCTCAAGATGAGGCATATCATCTTGCTAAGGGACATGAGCATGAATTATGTCTAGGGATAAAGGACTACTCATGTCACATGTAGGAATCCTAAACTTGCATTGACTTAAGGATGCAAGTTGCTGTTGTAAAGAGAACATAGTTTGAGCCAGACTAATGATTGTGGAATCATTAGAAGAAATAGGAGGCACATAAACATTAGGAACACTAGGAAAAGTGAAGGAAGCGGTGGGAATGGAAGACACAACCGGTGGAACACTTGGAACCATAGTTGGAAGAGAGTTGGAATAGGTAAAATGAACACTATGGTAAGAAGGTTGTAAGGTAGGTAGAGACACTAGTGGAATAGTCATAGGAAGAGATTGAAGTGGAAGATTAAAAGCTAGAGGATTGGAATATGGAAGAGATGTAGTCACTAAAGGAGGAGTGTAAGTAGGAATACTAGGTCAAGGAATGGAAGAAGGTTCCACACTAGTGACAGGAGGAGTGAATCCTAGATCTTGAGATTCTTGAGCTAAAGGTTTGACATTTAAATGCACAAGATGAGTGATACCACGCAAGAGATTAATACCTTGATCACTATCATGAAGGACTTTCTTAAGGGCCTCTATAGCTTTAATAGAATCTTGATTATGGTTTTCTTGAATAAGCCAATTTCCCATTTTATCAAGTTCAGTTGAAATTTTTTGGACTTGTGCGGGGGGAACTCTTAAAGAATCATCCTCATCATGAGATGAGTGAGAAGATTTATGCTCTGTAGAAGGTTTGAAATCATGAGTGATCAAATTGTCATCCGGGACCCTAAGGAAAGGAGAGGAAGACTTGGTATCAAAGGAACCCATAAGTCTACAACTTCTTCTAACCAGGATATTATAAGTAGGACTAGAGGTAGTAAAGCTCATAGACCAACGCAATGAAAATGAACTAAATTAGGAAAATGTAAATGCAAGAACATAAAAGAAGGATAATCTAATATGCATGGAAGATCTAACATGAAATATAAATCTAACACCACAAAAGAAAGAGTTGTTGTAAGAGGGTTCACCAAAATGAAATGGATAAAAATGTTGGGTGTAAAATGTGATTGATGATGATACCCTTTACCTTTGAAAGGTTTTGGGAAGGTAATATTCTCCTCCTAGCCCAAAATTTACAAAGGAAAGATCCAAATTGATTAACCATAAGAAAATGGTCAATGCACAAATGAATCAATCGATTGGAAGTAAGAAGAAAGGGGAAAACCATACATTCCCAGTTTTTGAGGAGGGAGAGAAGGAGAGTGTGTAATAGATCTAAAATTATTAAAACCTTAATTGAAGAAAAATACTAACCTCAAATTATAGAAGATCTAGAAATTGTTGTTTTCTGATGTTTGTACTGAGTTTCTGGAAATTCTACAACCGAATCAGGAACAGAAACACACATATAGAGAAAACCCAAAAATATTTTCCTTTTCTACTCTAGGTTGACCTTAACCCAAATATAGTTCAACCTTGATTGACCTTTACCTGTGCTGCTCCGATGAAAATTATGTTCACGGATCCCAAAATTTTGCTAAAAAGGGTATCCAAATTTTCTCTTTAATTTATTGTTCTATACATGTACCTGCAATAAAAATGGTTTTTTGTTGGGGGGAGGGGTTTTCCTTGGTCAAACCCCAGTTTTGGAATTAACCTTAAAATAGAATTGAAATTGCAGTAATAAGCAAAGTAAATAGAACAATTCACCTTGCTTATGTTGAAACCCTTGTAGAGGATTCAAATCCTTGGATCCACTAGTACAAATGCCCCAAATAGATGTAGAATGTAGGATGTCTCAGATCAAGATCTTCAGCACCAATCTTGAATGGATCTTGGAATAGGAAGAATCTTGAATGGATATGGGTGGATAAATCTTCAACAAGAGGGCTCCATAGAGCTTGAATCCTTCAATGGCTACCAATGGATCTCCTTGATGAATTTAATCTTGAATTCTTGAATGCTTGAATGATTTAATATTTTGGATATATTATCCTTCCATTATCATATCATGTCTTGCATGCTTAGGTCTTATTTCTTATGCTTAGGTGCGTAGATAATGAGAGGAGAAATGCTTCATTATATACAAGTCTAGGGAACAAACTTCTAGAGAGGCCGACATAGGAGAATTAAATTATAATTATGCCTATACCCCTATAAGTGGACCTATATTAAATATCTTTTTAAGAGTCATTACTTCAAAGTTTGAAACGGCAGACCCGGAAGTAGGAAATAATTCTTTCCAAACCCCGACATCTGAAAATCTTTGGAATTTGAAATTTAGACCCTGGGTTAGGGTCAAGGTCATCGAGGTTGAGCTTGACCTTGACCCTAAGGTTAAGAACCTCAAAATCTCAGGGCAAGATACCAAGAACAGGTAGGAGAGAAGTGGAAAAAATGGGAGGATATGGGAAAAAATAGATCCAAGTCAAAGAACCATTCAAGGTGTTTGACATGATCCAAAACCACTTACTCGGAGGGCTGAACCAGTCCTAAATGGAAGTGCTTCCATTTTATGATGATATTCTTTGCATATATGAGAAGCATGAGTTAATGAGTAGTAACTAGTATATAATTCATCAATTTTGTTCATAAAATTATCACCATTTATTTTAGAGTATTCTCTAATAATTCAACAATTTTTCCTTTTCCCATTTCCTTTGCCTTATGCAACTAGTCTTTGAATTCCACAAACTTAGCTTTAAATTTTGTAATTTCCTCAAAAGAATAAGTTCACCGAAAACTATGATGATTCTTGTAGAAGGGGGAGGATATTTGACACCATATTGAAGATTCAACCTTTCGCATTCAATGTACTTTTGATTGCAGGCTTCAATCAAAGCAACAAATTCATAAATGGCTTTATCATATTTTGTTTTGAATTTATTTTGTAGTAACTATCATAAACATTTTAGAGTTTAGATTAATCTCATAGGCTTCAACAATAGTAGCGTCTCTCATAGTTCTTACCATAGAAATCCCTATTGTTTCTTCAACTCCATGTAGAAGATTAATTTTATTTATTCTTGGGGAACTTTCTAATTATTCTAAGGCTTTCAATAAGAGGTGATACCTCATTCCTCTTACTTCCAATTGAGTATCAAATTTTGAAACAATTTGTGGGCCATGTTTCTTTCTAATTTGATCTAGTAAAAATATCTCTTTGAGATCATAGTTTGGAACAAGTAGCATGTCACTTTAAAGCACCATTTTTCAATCTTCCTTAGGTGTAATTTGGATATTTTCCAAATTTATTTCTCCAAGAGGAACATTGTCTCTTGTAGCTTCCATCATCTTCCTTCTCAACTAGAACCCTTGAAACTTTTGGTTTAATAAAATTTTCATACTCCAAAAAATTTCTAGTTGTTGGTTTACCCTACTAAAGATAGTTTACTGAGAGGGAGGGTGAATCAAAAAATATTGATCCTTAATAATTTAAATCTAAACTTCTGATTCAACTCTTTGATTCAAATAATAGTAGTAACTAAAACTTATAAACTCTTCACAAACTTGATAAAAGCATATAACTTAAGAAAATAACATTCACAGTTATCAAGCATCACATGTAACACAAGATTTAATGAGGAAATCCAATTTGGGAAAAACCTCCCTGGGAATTGTCACTCCACAAAAATAAATACTCTTCTGAAGTATACCCAGTTAAGAGCTAATCCTGTTAAAGATTACAATTTACACTTTATTAGATGTGACCCTGTAAAGGGATTTACCTTAGACCTATTAAGATCTTCGCCATGTTAGGAGTGTCCTAGTTAGAGGGCTTAAAAATTCACCCTAGAATCATACCTTTTTCAAGGGTTTACAAAAGGACTTGTTAGATCCACTCGGTTAAGATATTTTCTGTTACAAATTTTAGTAAGCAATAGTGTATTAATGTGACATGTGAATCTGCAGTTATACTTTTCTTGATCAGATCCATTGTTCTCTCTCTAAAACTTACTGACACCAACAACTCATCAACTCATCAGTCTCTCCTCTAGATAGGTTATCCAACTCTTTCACTACTCTGCTCGGTAGCTCTTCAACTTATCACTTCACCAGTAACTCTGTATAAACATACAGACTCATTGAAATATAGGACTTTGTTTTGCCTCTTAATCCTATTGGTTAGGTTTTCCCTCAATTTTTCTCATTTGTCCTATCATCTCAGATGAATGATTAAATGTATTTACAACTTGGTTAAGAGGTTAACTGTGCCTTGTGATTTATACTTTTTCTTGGAACTCACAACTTTCTTTTGTTGATTAATCTACATCACTAATTTTGAACTTGACTTTTTATGATCGTAGATCTTGCAACAAGATTTTTCTTTGTGCTTGGAAACTTCTTGATCTATGTGCCTTTGCATTAAATTTATTCTGCTCCTTGTATTCAATCCTTTTTCATGCTCTTTTTCTATTCTCGGTGACTTCGGTGAATATCTTCAATTGGTATCTAACTTCTCTCGGTTACCAACCTTGCTTGGTAATTGACCTTGCTCGATTGTCAACTTAGCTCGGTGACTGTCTTTGCTCTGCTCGACTGAAAAACACTTCACTGCTCGGTAACTAGGTTGTTCCCTTTACCAACTTGACCTTTCTTCTTTACCAACTTAACAACATAAAATTTTAAGTAAGAAACAATTATATCAATAGTTCCTATAATCATTGTCTAATCTTTATTATCTTCCCAATTAAGTTCCTCTCCTATTAATATGGCATCTTAATATAAACCAGAAATTAATTGCTTGACATCAATGAAAAACTAAAAATTGATCTAACCATTCTACTTCCTTGTATACTGATGAACTACAACTAATTGTATGTTTGAAGTCATTTTGTTGATAGTCAACCGAGTTACAGATATGATGATATAAATTATCAGTTAATATATTATCATTGATGTCAACTTATTTGAGTAGGGTATGTGCAAGATCATGGGGGGCCAAAAAGTGGCGATGTGAAAAAAATCTACTTTTCACTCATCCAAAAGTGCATGAAAGTGCTTGTTGAATTTTTAGTAGGCCTAGGTGTCAGTACACCTAGGAAAACCTGACACCAAAGCACAAGCCTAATCGGGTACCCAATTTTTTTGGGTACCCAAAAATATCGGGTACCCGAAAAAATTGGGTACCCGAAACCTGTGGCATAAATAAAAAACCCGCGGGCCGATTTCCTCATTTCTCCCATTGCTTTAGGTTTCCAAAATGGCTAGAAATATCATATACACAATTTATTTGGGTACCTGATTGCTCCAACAACAAATTTGACTCCACTGCTTATCCGGTAAGTAAATTCTTGTTATGTCTAGATTGATTTTTTTCATTTTCATGTTAAATGTAGTTTTTTTGGTAAAAATGGGGTTTTGTATTGATTTTTTTAATAATATATGAAATCAATTTGAAATTTATATTTTTTTATTATTTAATCAGGCATGGCTAACAACAATGAAGATAATAACCCTCCCCCGCCAAATAATGATCCCCAAAACAATCCAGAATTGCTTCAAAACCCTCAATCTTTAGAGGATTTGATACAAGAGAATTTGACCACTATACGACGCTTCAAAGACACATATAAGAATATACCTACCTTAGGTCCTACGCTTGCCACCCTAAATACCATTGTTGAAAATATTGACACCCTTACGCAGCAACATAATGCTGCTCTTCATTGGCGTGATGATATGCACACCCAATTTGATGATGGGCTTGACCATGATGGGATTGCT